>JAASFI010000158.1:0-49623 GCA_023333705.1 Globisporangium viniferum
GACGAACGCGTCCTTGTCTCTAATTGCGGAGCCAACAAAGCCATCGTCGTTGGCGGATGCGACATCGCGAGGAGAAGAATATGGGTTGGCAGGATTGGGACCCTGGCTCGCGATCTCTTCACGCTCTGTAGAATCAGCATTCCCAACGCTCTTCGCCTCGCAGGCGGCGCCGTGAATAGAGGAACTTGGGCTGACACTACCCATGCTAGCATCTCCATCATCGTCGATGTGCTCGTAGTCGTTTTCTTTGTTGGTGTCGCTACCCACACTGCGCGGAAATGAGAAGGGGCTTCCGGCACCAAAACTCGCGTTTTCGATGCTCTCCGCGTGCTCGACGGCGTGATCAACAACTTTGGATTTGCTGGAGGCGCTAAGAGAGGAGCGTGCGCTCTCAGTGTCTAGGCACTCGTCACACCCCATGTCGACATCCAGTGTGCCAGAGACGAGTATGGCCACACCTCGGCTCTCTACGCCATGTTTCTTCTCGCGCAGTGGAGCCACATCAAGGATGTCCAGCTCGTCCTCGTCCTTGGGTTCACTGTCGTCGCCCACCCCTCCTCTTCGAGCACTGTCCGGTCCACTTCGCCATTGCGCGCCAAGGGAAACGGCGCGCTCTTCACCACACGCATCATGGAGGTCCGACTAACAAGAAGATGTCTCGCGACGCCACGCTGGCTAATGCCGAATCGAAGCAGCACGAACGCCACACCGGCAAGGTCTTCAGTCATCACCAAGAGAGCACCATCATAAACGCGCATTTGTTTGTTGATTTTTGAAGAAGGAATTCTAGATAAGCTCAAGGCTACATCGGAGCTTTGATATAGAAGATTGGAGCCACGACTGTGCTTCTGGGACTTACTTTTTGGCGCGAAACTCTCTAAAATCCGCCCGGACCACCTTATAAACAGAGCTACTATCGGCTTTCTCCTCGTTCATGGTCCATCGTTTTTAGAAGAAAGCTTCTGAAACTTCTCGGACGGTTTTTGGCGTGAAAACGTCTGAGAAAATAGTGCAACGGTCGTGAATTGCTGCTGCCACACACGCCACCATCTGGATTGTGACCAAGTGAGCCGTACACTCGAACGGACGGACGAGCGGACGCAGGCGGATCGTCCAATCGCCTGCCACATCTCATGTGAAACCAAGCGTTATGGATGAACCGCGCGTCGCAGGGTTGCCCATCAAAGTCGAGATTCAAGATGGTCTTGAACCTTGACGATGTTCAAGTTGCGGTTGCCTGTTGCATGCCTTGGAATTGCATGCAACCGCAAAAAGTGGTCGCGCAAGCGCAATTTTCGATCCATCCAGCGCGCTTTTGTTCCCTCCCTTCCAAGCAGCAACAACAGCAGCAGGTGGCCACGTGGACCTTTCCTCGCTGTTTGATTTGAGAGCCACGATCTCCAATAGCTTTGATCTTTGATGGATCACCACCCATTCACGCCAGCGCACGCGCGGCGCAATCAGTCAGCCGCACGACTCGTTTCCCTTTTCATTTCTCATACAAACGGCAAGCAAAAATGGCAAAAGCGCGCATTGTTGCACAGAATGCACAGTACATACATAGTGCTAATTCTCCACAAGAGAGTTTTTATCTATCATCATCACATTTCGAATGGCGATCTTCCTCGAAAATGGCTGTAGACGTACACTGGGCCACTGAGCGAGCGGCGCATCATGCAAATTGATACAGCAAATGCGAGTCAAATGAGTATAATCGATGCAGATAATAACTCCTCTGCAATGGAGGAGCTCGCACCAGCACCACGAATTTCCATCCATCCTTGATGACACTCCTTCCATCTCAGAGACTCAGCCGCTGCCGCGTGTTTTCGTGTTTTGACGACCACACACTCAGGTTGGATACTCTTCGCACGCGACGCGATATGAATGGCCAACATAGAGCAAGTGACGCAAAGCAAATCTGCAAACAAACAGACAAAAAAAAGTAGACAGACCCACCAGGAGGGCCTGCAAGACGGCCAACTTGAAGTCCTAGCCCGCTCGCCAGCCAAGCTGCTCCAGTCCGGTTTCTTGCCAGAAATCGTTGCCCCTCGATTGGCGTGCTTCAGTTGCACCAACCAGGCCAAGTCGGTGCGCAACCGGCCAGTCAATTTGTCTGAAACGGCCGGGTCGACAAAAGGCAACCCAATTCCACGAATCAGTGGACGAACAAACGAGCCGGACGAGCCGAGCCGAGCTCGCACTCAAGCTCAAGCTGGATAAGGGCTGCCGTGGCTGCTTGGATTTTGATACAAAAAATGATCATGGTGGACGCCCGCTCTCTTCCTGCGAAAAGATTGGAAGGGCCGCTCGCCTTCTTGGCGTACGCTCGCTCTCCAAGATCACAGCGCGCATTCTGCTGCCGTCAGATCCCGATCTTCCCCGCCCCCGCCACGTGCTCCTCTTCTTTTTCCGGGCGGCTTTCCCCTCGCTCGCGCTCCTGCCCAGTTCCTTCCCCACTTGAAGATGCTGCAAGCGACCAAGTTCCGCCAGCTGCAGCGCTCCGCCGCGTTCGTGCCGCGCACCAGCTGCAGCCCGCTCGCCGTGCTCGTCAACACCTTCGCCACGCAGGTGCGCTTGCTTTTTTCTATGCTTTGCGATTTTGTATGTTAGCAGCAATATCTAACGGTCGCTCGTCATGTGTCATGTGGCTCTTTGTTTCGACTCGAGCAGAGCGGTCACAGCAAGGAAGAGCTGCTTGAAGCGCTCAACGGCTTCCAGAAGGACGCCGCGAGCAAGACCGTGCCATGGTTCCTCGAGAACATGCCGCCAGCGTACTTTCGCGCGATCAGCGAGAAGGAGCGCCTGCAGCACTTGAACGCCATCACGGCGCTCGTGAACGCGCAGCAGCCTGAGGTGATGCTCCGCTCGCCAGACGACAGGGTGTACTCGTACATCCGCTCGGGTGCCAACTACCCGGGCTTGCTCGCGAACGTGCTCGAGCAGCTACCAAAGAACATTGACGGCGCCGAGCTCGCGCGTGTCAAGATCTTCACGTCGCTCGATGATACCATGGGCCTCGATATCTTCCGCTTCGGCAAGCAAGAGCCATTCAAGGGCAAGACTGAAGAGGAGAAGCAGGCTCGTGACAGCATCCAGAGCTTCATGGCTGACCTCCAGAAGGGCAAGTTCCAGGGCAAGGAAGGCTACCCATCGCCAGCGCCATACTTTGAGCCTGCCGCTGTGGATGACTACCTCTACCGTTGCAACTCCATGTACGTGAAGTTCAGTAACCCACGCCGCATCGCCACGCAGATCTCGCTCTTCCACCGCGTCAAGGGCACTGAAGGTGTCGCTGTGGACGTTGAACACGGTTGGGAGAAGCGCAGTGAAGAGAACAAGCTCAGTGGCGGCAAGCTGCCTCAGACCATGCTCACCATCGCGGCGTCGAACGTGCTCGCCAAGAGTGCGATCCAAAAGGCTGCCACCTACTTGGGTCTGTGCGAGCTGAACGTCGTGCGTGCCCACTTGGACGTCGTCGACGACCACAAGGACGGCAACGGCCACGTGTCCATGTACCGTATCCTCGTGCAGCCATCGGAGCAGGCTGCCAACAAGGAGTTCGAATGGAACAAGATCGCCGGCAACTTGAAGTACTTGAAGTGGGTGGATGACAAGCCACTGCGCTTGACCATGAAGTACCCAGAGTTGGGTCTTTCCCGCGCTGAAATCATCTACGCGTACGGCAACATGCTCCACGGTGTCCTGGCAAAGAAGGATCCGTTCGCGTACTCGCTCAACCGTATCATTGAAGTGCTCGAACACCCATCGAACTTGCCGCTCGCGTCGCGCATTGCGGACTTGTTCACTGAGAAGTTCGACCCATCGCTGAAGAAGCTCACTCCAGAGGAGATTGAAGAGAAGGTCGCTGCCCTCAAGGTCGACATTCGCCGCAACGTCGAAGCCGAAGACTCGATTCTGCTCTTGAACACCATGGCGGACGCCGTCGCTGGTACGCTCCGCACCAACAAGTTTGTGCGCAACCGCTACGCGTTGGCTCTCCGTTTGGACCCAAAGATCATTGGCCACGGCACTGTCGGCACGGAGACCCCATACGGTGTGTTCTTCATCTACGGTCGTCGCTTCAAGGGCTTCCACGTGCGTTTCCGCGACATTGCCCGTGGTGGTCTTCGCATGGTGTACCCAAACTCGCGCGATGCCCACGGTTTGGAGAGTGCGCGTCAGTTCAACGAAGCGTACAACCTCGCGTTTGCGCAGCAGTTGAAGAACAAGGATATCCCGGAAGGCGGCTCGAAGGCTGTCGTGCTCTGTGACCCAATTGTTGGTCCAGTGGGCGACTTTGCACCACGCGACTTCATCATCCGCAAGAGTGTGAAGGCGTTCTCGGATGCGCTTTTGGACTTGAACACCACGGACGAAGAAGTGAAGAAGAACATTGTCGACTACTACGGCAAGGACGAGCTGATCTACTTGGGACCTGATGAGAACATCATCCCATCGGACATTGTCTGGATGACCAAGCGCGCCGCGTACCGTGGCTACCCAATCCCACGCGCGTTCATCAGTTCCAAGCCTGACGCTGGTATCAACCACAAGGTGTACGGCGTCACCAGTGAGGGTGTCGCTGTGTTCGCTGACGTTGCGCTGCGCTCGCAGAACATCGACCCAACGAACCAGCCGTTCACCGTGAAGATCACTGGTGGCACGGATGGCGATGTCGCTGGCAACGTGATCAAGATTTTGTACCGCGAGTACGGCTCGAACGTGCGTGTGATTGGTATCTGCGACGGCACTGGTGTTGTTGAGAACCCTGACGGTCTCAACATGGACGAGCTGCTTCGTCTTGTGGAAGAGTCGCTGCCACTTTCGGAGTACGCCAAGGACAAGGTCGGCGCGAACGGTATTTACCACGACGTGAGCACCCAGGCGGGTATTCGCGCGCGTAACTCGCTCCACAACCGCGTGAAGAGCGACCTGTTCATCCCAGCCGGCGGTCGTCCAAACACGATCAACGAGAACAACTGGCAGGACTACTTGGACGCGGACGGCAAGCCGTCGTCCAAGCTGATCGTCGAAGGCGCCAACTTGTTCATCACGCCTGAAGCGCGTCAGATGCTCTTCGACAAGGCCGGTGTCGTGATCGTGAAGGACAGTTCGGCGAACAAGTGCGGTGTCGTGTGCAGCTCATACGAAATTATCGCGAGCATGCTCCTTGAGACCGAGGAGTTCTTGAACGTGAAGAAGGAGCTCGTTGAGGATGTTGTGACCAAGTTGCGTCACCTGGCTCGCATCGAAGCGCAGCTGCTCTTCCGCGAATACAAGAAGAACCCGAACGCGGCGTTGCCACCTTCCAGTGAGCGCATCAGTCGCGCGATCATCCGCGTGCACGACGCGATCCTCGAGAAGTTCGACGATGTGACGGAGGAGGACAAGCAGATCCTGTACACGCTGATTGAGGACCACTTGCCACCAAAGCTCAAGGAAGTGGCGCTCGACCGTGTGCACCAGAATGTGCCGCTCTCGTACATCAAGTGCATCGTCGCGTCCAGCTTGGCGAGTAAGATCGTGTACCGCGAGGGTCTGCAATTCACGGAAGCGCTCCCAGACTCGAACTTGGCGAATATCGCGATCCAGTACTTGAAGCAGGAGAAGAAGGTGCAGCAGCTCGTCAAGGACGTGCGCTCGTCCAGCCTGCCGTCCCGAGACGACATCGCGGACCTGCTCGTGCGCGGTGGCGTCCGCGCCGGCGTCGACACGCCAAACTAAGCAACTAGATCATAGCACCCTCCCTCATCTTTTGAGGCAGCGTCTCTGAAAGCAAAAGTGATCTGTCGAGATACAGTAGGACAAACCAAACCCATACATACATACACACCAGCAAAAGCGTCAATAAACATGAATTAAATGTGCACATTTTCACACAACTCTTCCATTTTGCCATTAGAACGTGGTTTCTTGCGTGCTGCGTACGCGCTGGTACTCTGCGATTGACGGGATGCTGCCGACGTGCTCCACGAGCTTCATGAGCTTCGGGTAATTGGTCGCGTAGTCGATCGGCAGCTCGCGGTGCTGCTTTGACAAGAGCGCGTTCGTGAGCACGTCGTAGAGCGCGATGTCCGCGACCGAGATCTGCTCGTCCAAGAAGAACGGGCCGCGCTTCTTCTCGTCGTCGTCACCCCCGACGCGCGCGTTCATGCCGCCAAGGATCTCTGGCAGCGTGTGCTTGACGAGCAACTTGATCTGCTTGGCCTTCTGGTCCGGGTCGCGCTCGAGGAACGTGGCTCGCAGCACGGGCACGTGGATGTCTGCGCACGCGTCCAGGAGCATATCCACCTTGAGCGCCGCGAGGTCGTCGCCCTGCGGGTAGAGCCCGACCTGCTTGGCCACGTACCGCGCGAGCGACATGCTCTGCGCGTACGTCTGGCCCTGGATCTCCATCATGGGCAGCTTGCCGAACGGGAACGTGGGCTTGCGCGCTAGGAACTCGCGGCCCATGGGCTCCACCACTTCGTCCAGCGGCACGCGGCCGTAGGCGCACACAAGGCGCACGATCTCCCCGCGGCCGCGCTGGTTGAAGTAGTGCAGACGGCCGATGCTTTGCGTCACCTTGGCCGCGGTCATGCTGCTTGCCTGCTGCTTGCTTGTGCGTTCCGCCGATGGAGTTGGTTGCCAAATGATCTTGTGTGCACGTAAGCATGGTCATCACGTCAGTTTTTGACTGTCTTTGATAATGGGTAAAAAGTGGTTCACCATCCATTTTAAAAGTGTAATAAACTAAAAAAGTAAATTTACGATCCTGAGCTTGGATCTTCAAGTTGGAGGCCACAATCCCGTTTATAATGCCAAATACGGTTGTTTGTGTGACCCACATTAACAATCGGTTTGAAGAGACAACAATGATCTTGCCGCGTCGTTTCGAGCCCAAAACTGCTCAAACATGAGCTCTTCATGCGTTGACGAGCTCCAGTCGCTCAAGCGCTCGCTTCTTTATTCGCATTCACAAGACTCAAGAAAGGCAAAGACTGAAGGGAGAGGGATGTCGGATGAGCACGCAGTGGAGCCGCAGAGCGCGCCGTCCAGCGCCAAGGACAAGCGCGCCGCAGTGGCGGCTGCGTCTGTTAGTGCTTCCGAAGACGACATCATCCGGTTCCTCACCAACCAGCAGCGACTCGCACTCACAGACGAGAACGGAGATGGTTCTACTCCTTCAAGCCACGTCGTGCTCTACGAAGACCCGGACTTCTCGCCCGCGCAGCTCACGACGCTCTACATCGATCCGGCGAAGCTGCCCGAGTACGCCGCCGCGATGGCAGCGAGCGCCAACAGCAATGGTAGTGGTGATGGCGATCTGGACAACGACGATGACAGCAGTGAGAGCAACGGTAATGGCAATGGCGTCGGTGGGGTCTTCTGGTACCGCCCCACCGAGTATGCGGACGACCCGGACTATTTCAAGAGCACGTCCGGCTGCGGCATTGTGCGCGAGGGGCCGCTCAACGACGCGTGGCTGCTGGGCGTGTTCGCTGCGATCGCGCTGCACCCGGACAACTTGATCGAGAACCTCTTCGCGTCCGAGTCCATCCACGCGTTCAAGCAGTTTGGTGTGTTCAGCTGCCGCTTCTACAAGAATGGCGGCTGGGTGACCGTGACCACCGACACGCGCGTGCCGTACTCGCTGGAGCTCCAGGACGACGACAAGTACCCTTCGAAAGGCAGCTCAACCCCCGGCAGCGTGCTCTACGGGAGTAGTCTCAACAAGAACGAGGTGTTCATCCCGTTCCTGGAAAAGGCGTTCGCCAAGCTCCATGGCAGCTACCAGGTGCTCGCCGAGTCGAACGGCGGGGCCATGAGCGGCAAGATCCTCGAGGCATTTCTCGATTGCACCGGAGGCAGTGCGCACCGCATCGATCTCCACGAAGAACGCATCCGACACGGCGACGACGCAGCCAGCAGCGCCGTGCTCTGGAAGAAGATGCTGCGCTACAAGCGCAAGAAGTGCATCCTGACCGCGCAGCTCCGCCAGCTGTCGTTCAACGCGTACGACATGACGTCCATGGGCATCACCAAGAACCGGCAGTACATCGTGCAGCACGTCAAGGAGGTCGACGTGAGCTCAGCCAGTGCTAATACTGGTGGTGGTGCTGGTGCTCCTGGAGCTTCGTCGCCATCAACGACGTTACGCTTTGTCAAGCTCAAAAACGTCTGGGGCCGCGGCATGTGGAAGGGCGAGTGGTCGAACGACGACAGCAAGTGGGAGGAGCACATGCAGGTCGAGAACGCGCTGCGCAGCGACCCGACGTGCGAGTTCTCGCGCAGTGGTAACGACGGTTGCTTCTGGATGATCTGGGAGGACTTTCTCGACACGTTCAGCGAGGTGTTCGTCGTCCACGTGTTCGACGACAGCGTCTACCAGTACTGCGTGCAGGGCAAGTGGGGTGGCCACAGCGCCGCGGGGGCTCCTGCACCAAAGCCCCATGCCTCTCTGGCTGTTGCTACTAGCGGTAGTGGTGGAGATGGCGACCAGGTCCACAGCGCTACCAGCAGCTACAAAACGGAGAAGCCCATCGGCAAGACCAAGTGGAGCGTGCTGCAGGACGCCGAGGCGAATTGGTACCGCAACCCGCAGTTCAAACTGAGCGTGGCGGAGAAGACCTCAGGCGTGCTCATCTCGCTCGCGCAGCGCGACTTTCGGCTCTTTGGCGGCGACAACTACGCGATCAACTTTGTCGTGATGGAGCAAAACCTGGGCCGCTCCACGATCGTCTGGGAGTTCAATAAGAGTCGCATTGTCGCGGAGGCGCACTCGTACGAGACGAACGAGGTCCTCGGCGGCGGAGCTACTACTACTAGCTCAGGAGGGACTCTGAGTACTCCTGGGACCTCTGGTGGCGGAGCTGGCGGATCTGCTGGCCAGCCAAAGCAGCTACCTGAGCGCGAGATCATCAGGGACGAGCTCACCTTGGAGCCTGACGCGTCGTACTTTGTGATCCCGTACACAGACAACGCCAAGGTGGACATGGAGTTCTTCCTGCGCGTGTTCTCGCCCAAGCCCGTGACGCTCGAGCGCCTCTCGCGCGTGTTCACGTGTATCGGGCAGGGCAAGTGGCGCAACGACGAAGAGGAGAGCGGCGACCCGACGAACGCCGGCGGACCGCTCTGCACGCAGCTCCACGGGGGCGAGGAGAACTCGGCGTGGTGCCAGAACCCGCAGTTCTGGGTGCGCTTCAAGAAGCTCGCCAAGCATAGGCACGCCGCGCTCATGGCGTCCAAGGCGCACGTGACGCTCAAGGTCGTGGTGCGCAAGACGTCCCACAAGGCTTCTTCAAATGCGGTCAAGGCGCGCCAGCGAGAGGCGGCGCAGCGGGAGAAGGTCAACCTGGTCGGGGTCGCCGCCGTGCGCGCCGCGAATCCGCTGTCGACTCTGGACGATATGAGTAACAACAACGGCGGCGGTGCTTCCAGTACTAGCGGCAATACTGCGAGCGTACTGCGAGCGCATGCAAAGGCCCCCAAGACGAACTTCCTGGGTGAAGTGGTGGAAAAGCCCTACTCCAAGTCTGCGGCAACGGGGGCCAAGTGGCAGCAGGCGAAGGGCGACAGCGCCGACTCCAAGAGCTACGAGGACGACTACAACCAAGAAGCCGAAGATGGCGAGGAGCTCCTCCTCCACGCGGACGCCAAGGAGAGCAACGCCCGCCACCCGATGGTCATTTTCCCGCCGCCCAAGCTCGTCGTGAAACCGGACGAGTGGTGTCGCGTCTCCGACTACTCGAGCCCGGCGCTGAGCTGCTTGTACTTGCGCAAAGTGCCAAAAGAGTGGCTCATGGAGGACCACGGCGGACTCATGCTCGTCCCTTCACTCGGTGAAGCTGGTGCCGAGGGCACCTTTGAACTCCAGGTGGACTGCGATTTCCCGCTGGCGATGGACGAGCTGCCCAAGTTCTCCACGCAGAGTTTGCCGGGAGAGTGGACCGAAACCAGCGCCGTCGGGTGCCACTTGCACAGCGAGTGGAAGAAGAACCCGAAGCTGTACCTGCACCTGAAGGGCGTGCGATCCGCGAAGGTCAAGATCACGCTCACACGCTCCGAGCTCGAGTGGAAACCCAAGTGCAAGCGCGACTCGGTGGGCACCATGATGGGCTTTTACATGTTCCGCGGCCAGAAGATCGCGCGCGACGCGTCCAACATCATCCTGAACGGACGACCGTGGACCGAGACGGACTTTGTGCCGCTGCACAGCGTGCAGTCCCCACCGGAGATGGTGCTCCCGTCGGCTTTCAACGAGCCCTACGTGATCATGCCGGCGACCTACGAGCCGGGCAAAACGGGCAAGTTCGTCGTGTCCGTGCAGTGCGACGTCGAGTTCTCGCTCTCGCACGACGCCGAGGTGTGAGAATGAGCGAGTGGCGAGCTCTCATGGGTTCCTAAAGTCATTCCTACAGCGAATGAACGAGTATTCGCAATGGACTTGCATTTGAAAATGGTGATGGAAATCATGGAAATTGGTTCAAAGAGAAGCAACAAGAGGTGGGAAATTGGTTGTCCATTTTTTTCAATAGCAGTAGCAAGAAATACATATGCTTACTGACACTTGTGTTCAAATACTGAATACTAAAATACTGAATAAAATATAAACTACACTTGGGAGACAATATTAAAAATGAGTACTAGGACGCGAACCTGCGTGGCTCAAACGATTCGCCGCTCACAGTTTGACTCGGGTATCCATCCAATTCGCATGCGCTGAGCCTTCCAGACGATCCGGTGGTATCGTCACAAAAAATTCCGGTCGATGGGGTGATGCTGCTAGCAGAGTTCACTCGAGTGGGACTTTTGCGCACGTTGCCCTAGAGAAGCTCGCTTGACACGTCTTCTTCCTGGTCTGTCAGGGGATCCGAATGATTCTCCTCCGAGTGGTGGTGACCGGATGTCTTCTCCATTTTCAGCAGATCATAGTTGCGGTTGTTTCTGTCTCGCTGGTTGCTGCTCCAGAGGGTGTTGCTGTTGTTACTGTTCTCGCTGTCGCCGCTTTCAAACTCATGTTGTTTCTGCTGTTGTTTCTTGGTGGAGAGCATTTCCACGCAGTCGAGGAAGAGGTCCGCCGAGTCGCTGCGCTTTCTCTGTGATACGGAGGACGCTCGACGCAGAACTGCGACCCGGGACTTCTCGAGAATGCCGCCACCACCGCTGCTGCCATGAGTGCCAACGGGGAACCCACAGACCTGCTGCGTCTTGGCTACAGCCGGTGGCTCCACGCTGACATCGTGATTGTTGATGATCTCTGGTTGCTCAAGCTCCTGTTCTTGGGAAACCAGTGATTCGACCTGCTGACGATCTCCACTGGGGGACAGCAGCCACTTCTGGTCGAATGACGGCGACACGAGTCCCCCGCTTCGTCTCTCAAATAGAGACGCGCTTTGCGGTGGAGACGCGACGCTGCTTGTCTCCGAGTCAGTCAGATTCAGGTTCAAATTCAGGTTCAGTCCCAGGTCCTTCCACGCAGACTGGCGGTTCTGCAGGCTCGGACCGCGAGGCGTGGACGCGATGGTCGGGTCAAACGCTGGCAACTGCTGCGGCGGATACACGAAACTCGAGTCCAACGAAAGCCCCATAGTGGCGGGAGTTGTCGGCGATGAGATCATAGCGGACGTAGGACTCTGCAGGTACGCGAAGAAGCCGCTGTTCGCTGCAAAGCTGAATCCTGACGGTGACAGAGGCGAATGCTGGAGCTGCTGCTGCTGTTGCTGCTGGTGTTGTTGCAAGTGCACACGCAGCGGCGGCATCGAGAGCGCATTGTTCCCCGGAGCTACAGGAGACTGGAAGTTACCTCCACCACCGACAGTCAACGCTCGAAACACGGGCGTCGAGAGTCCATTATTGAAGTAGTGGGAGCCGTCTGGAGAGCTCACGGACATCGGAGACGACAGGACCGACGAGTAGTAGAACGCGTTGCTGCTGCTGCTGTTGACCGTGAGCTTTGGATGGTAGCTGCTCGCACTGATTGGAGATTTGACGGAGGCTACTGTGAAGCTGTTGCCGATTCTCGTAGAATCCTGGACAGCGGGCGACTCTGCTGGCTGGCGATTGGCATTCAGCTTGGGCTCTTTTTGCTTGGCGGCCTGGCGATTGCGGCGCCGGAACGTCGAGTACCAGTGGTTCTTGATCGCATTGTCCGTCCTAGCCATAAGCAAGTAAAGAGAAAATCGTTTAGTCCAGGGACGACTATTTTAGCGTAAGATGAGTAGAACTAAATGGTTAGCCATTAGTCGACTATGAGGTTGTGTACTGTACCTGCCGGGCAGGAGCTTGGCGATCTCGGCCCACTTGTTGCCGAGCCGCTCCTGGGCCGCGAAGATGAGCTGCGTCTCGTCCGCGCGCCACGGGGCCTTGTCGATCGTCGGGTCCAGAAAATTCAGCCATCTAATGAAGTATGTTACAGGTTCGCATACATACCGCACACGTCATTAGAGAACGCCCATACCATGCAACCTTGCGCATGTATCACGCAAGAACACATGCAGACATGGGTTGTACTGTACCTGGTGCGGCACTGCTTGGGCGTGCGCTTAGGCAGCAGCTCGTGGATCTTGGACCAGCGCTTGGTGCCGTAGTCGCGCACGAACTTGAGGATCACGAGGTCGTCGTCCGGACTCCACTGCTGGCGCTTGTCCAGCGCCTTGTTCTTGTTCTTGTTCTTCTTCAACCGCTGCTGCGTCTTCGCCCTGTCCGCATGCGCGTGGATGCTGTCGTCCCGCTCGTCCGCGTCAACAACACCGTCCATGTCCTCATCGTCGCCCATGTCCGAGCCTGCGTCCACGTACACGCCCTGCTGCTGTCTCTGCTGTTGTTCACTGTCGGAGTGCTGCATGGGTATGTTCGGCATGACGACAGGTGACTGCGCCACTGCCATTTTAGGATACAGCTCCGAATTTAGGAACAGCGCGTCCTGCATTTGTGTTGTTGTTCGTTTGCTTGCTTGTTGTTTGTTTGCTTGCTGGCGTCGCCAGCAAATCTTGCGCGGCCCAAACAATTGCGATCCGGACGCAAACTCGCTCGGCCCGATGGTTCCCGCAAGAAGCAACAGCGATACGCGCGCACACACGCTTCAAGGATAACGACGGGTAACGAACGACAGGCACGCCCAGCAGGAGGCGAACGGACGGACGGACGCGGGCCGCGGTTGGTGCTTGTGGGCGTTTCGCGAACCTTGTTGGTTCTCCTTGGGACACCCGAGCCGAAGAGCGAGAAGCGAGTTGTGCTGCTTAAGAATTGCGGATCGCAACGCCACTGGTCAGTCGTTGGGACGGACTGCGGATGGATGGATTGCGGACTGCCCAATTCGCATCAAGCAAGAAGGCACACGATCCAAAAACTCGACAGCAGAAAATCGAAACGGCCAGACGCGACCGCAGCGCGCTGATTGGCGGAAACGCGGAAAGCATCCGCGGTCGTTTCATGTGTGCGCATGTCCGGGAAATGGGTTGGGGAGTGTGCGTCTCTTGGATTTTTGCAGGTTGTTGCAGCAGGCGGGTAGGGCAACGCAAATTGACGGGACACCTTTTGTATGGAAGTTTGTAAGGCCAGGTTGAAGCTTTTTAGTGCCCCCCCGCTACTGTATTCTTTTTTCTTCCATTTTTTTCTCCAAAAAGGGTTTGAATTCTGTAACTTGTTGCAGACGAAGCTCAAACAGGAACCATGTTTGTTGTTGTTTTGCAAGCTCTCGTAAAGTGGGGCAATGTGCGTGATGTTGGTGCAGTTGGGCTTGTACTTGTTAGCATTGCTCGTTTGATACCAACGGGTAGACACTTTGCGTAGGACATGTTGAAGATGCTTGTGTTGTGCTGTTTGTTCCAAATAGTGCTCCCCCCCCCCCCCTCGATCTCACCAATCCCCCACTTTCCCGTGTCGCCCATCCTCCTATTGTTGAGGTTGCTCAAGTCGTCGTCATGTGTTCATTCTCGCTTACAAATTCCAAGTCTAAATCGCGGAAGAAAGTGAAGAGACTGGTCGCTCCGGCCAGTTCGATGAACGTTCTTCAGAAAGAAAGTGAGCCGGCAGACTACTTGATTTCAGTATGGTCTTGCAGTATTCTCTAACTCGACTACCGACTTGGAGCAATCTGGCAAGGGCATACTAAAATCAAGTAGTCTGCCGCATCACTGCCGCATCAGACCAAAAATCGCCTAAAAAAGCCGGATCTACAAAATGGACATGAGGAGGCATGTGCTATTTGGCTGCAAGGTTGCCCCGCAATTGGAATTGCTTCAACTCTCGCGGTATTGAGGAATCGAGTTGAGTCGAGCAGTGTCGCTCGAACTCACTTGTGCCGAAGAGTTTGCTGGCCGTTAGAAATCGGTTGTGTGGGTCAGATGTGTCAGATGCAACCACCATTCGGTTTGAAGTTCGCTCTCTAAATTGGTGCTGTGGTTGGTCTGCTGACCTTGACACTCCATGCTCAAGGTGCGTGATGAAAAGCCAGTACTTTGTTCAGCACACTCGATTTCATGCACAGCTTGCTCATAGCTCTTTAGCAAGGTGTTGGAAGTGTGGGTGTGCAAGTCTAGCAAGCACTGGCAATGGCTGGAAGTGTGCTGCAAGTCTAGCAAGCACTCTGACGTCACTGTTCGGAGTTAATCGAGCCAGCACTGTACGGCAAACGGTTGCGTGTCAGTTATAAACAACACTTTTCTTTCAAGTAACATACATCTGACCAAACTCAGTTCATAACGCGGATGCATTTTCGTCCCGAAAATCAAAACCCCTAAACTCACTTTTCCATGACACCATACCAAATTTGCCCAATCACGCGCCTTTATTCATCATCTCCATCTCCCATGATTCGTCAAAATTCGACTCACCCCTTACTATAAAACCTCAGTCGGTCTCAAGGTTTTTCATTCATTTACGGGATAAAAAGCGCTCTTCTTTTTGGGTGGCCGCGCTGAGTGGTTGGTTGGCCCGCGAGCGCACGAGCAAACGCCGTGCCAATGCCGCTCGCCGGCGTGCCCTGCGGCGTTACTAGTAGATTCCCAGTCAAAGTTATAAGGCATCCTCTATAAACACCATGGCCCCACCACCACCAGCAGGCGAAGAGAAGATCGTCATCTTGAGAACGGTCGGCGGTGAGATTGCCCCAGCTTCGGCTCTCGCTCCAAAGGTCGGTCCGCTCGGTCTCTCCCCAAAGAAGGTCGGCGAAGACATTTGCAAGGCCACGGGCGACTGGAAGGGTCTCAATGTGACCGTCAAGCTCACGATCGTGAACCGTGTCGCCACCGTGTCGCTCATCCCTTCGGCCTCGTCGCTGCTCGTCAAGGAGCTCAAGGAGCCACCACGTGACCGCAAGAAGGTGAAGAACATCAAGCACGACGGCAACCTGTCGCTCGACCAGGTCATCAGCGTCGCCCGCGTCATGCGCGAGCGCTCGATGGCGCGCAACCTCGCCGGCACGGTGAAGGAGATCCTCGGCACGGCCAACTCGCTTGGCTGCACCGTCAACGGCGAGTCGCCAACGGAGATCCAGCGCCTCATCTCGGAAGGTGAGATCGACATCCCAGAGAAGTAAGTTATCCAGCCACTTCGACAAGGAACGAACGAACGACCATCGACCAGCGATTGCGGAAACCTCTCTTTGACCAACTTTTGGGGAAAGAAACCGAAATGACAACCTTTTGATTGTTATTTATCCAAGCGTCTCGCTGTGCTGTTGTGAGTTTGCTGTTGATCTCTCTCTTGTTTCTCTTTCCTCGACGACTCTTCTTCGGCGGTGAAAGGTACGTGCAAGGGACGGTTCTGGATGTTGCATGTGTGTTTGTGTTGTTGGTATGTTACGTTTGCATGTGCGTGTGGATGTGGGGAGTGAGCGTGTTGCCGATGATCGCCAATCAACATACTTTAATATACTCTGATCTAGTTGAGGACAAAGTAACCATATTGAGGCACAACGATCCCCTCTACTGCGTGCGAATGAGTGTGAATGCGTGAATGCGTTTTGCATTGGAATGCGTTTTGCATTGTGTGCTGAATGAACAGCGTTTGCACTGTGTATGAGTGTCACCACAACCATCCAAGTTTCATCAGCTTGTCCACTTGCGAAAGGAACTCTACGTTCGATATCCCACCCGCCATGCTTGCTGTCTTGCATTAAGTCCTTTTTGTCCTGTTCTTGTTCACTTGTTTGATGTCTCCAGTCTGCAGCGTCATTAGGTAGATCGATTAACTGGAAGAGAAAGTGTCGTAATAGAATAAACGCCAACATTGAAAATGCAAAATGTCGTGACTTTCAATTTGGACGTTGTTACTCCTTTGTCTCTGTAGGACCTGAACCTGTGGTATTTGTGATGCAAGAAGGATCTGATGACACTCTCAACCAAACACGATGGAGCTCACGCCAGCACCGTGCTGTTTCTTCTTCACAAACTTGGGCTCGAAGCTCTCTGCGCTGCGCTTGTTCACGTCATTCTTCGACTCGACGTATCCGGACGATCCGCTAATGCTCTGCACGTCGTCGATGCCCTGCGCCTGCAGGTTCGCGCGGATCGCTTCGACGTTGTTCGCGCTGATGCCGATGTCGTCCTTCACTTCCTCAATCGTCTGTCGGCCGTCCGCGTGGGTCACGAGAACGCGGCGGCACGTGGTGTTCGCAGACCAACCTTCTCCGCCGCTCATGTGCCATGCGTTACGGATCATGAGCTCAAAGTAGTCGTCGTCGTCAATCGAGGCGCTAACGTTCGCGTAGTAGCGGATAAACTCGTTCGGGTGGACTTTTCCGTCCTTCTCGCCGCCGTCAAAAGTGTCCAAGAACTCAAGGAAGACCTGGTCCTTGGTCTTCTCACCAGAGAGCACCGCCGGGTGCTTGTCGGCATTGTATTTCTGCTGGATGTCGTTCAGCTCGATCACACCACTTCCATCGGCATCGAAGACCTTGAAAGCCGCGAGAACCAACTGCTGACGTCGATCATTCAATTCTCCCTGCAAAGAAAAAATCAATCGGTGAGTGAGCCACGCGCTCACCACATGACAGTCCGACAAGGTGCATAATGCTTTGTTGGCCAATGAAGTACGCACTCTAATAGCGACCAAGAACTCGTCAAAGTCGATCCCGCCCGAGTTGTCAGTGTCAATGAACTGGAACAGCTCTTTAATCTCCTGCTCAAAAGTACATATGGAGGGCGAACACACACAACGTTAGACTTGCGTATCTTCAATAACGAAACCAGTAAGGAGCCAATTTGGTACACACCGCTTCACTCAGATCAAGTGCGTGCTCGTGAATCGCCTTTGTGAATTCCGACACACTCAATTGGCGGTTTCCATCATCGTCGATAATGCGGAACTTGCGTCCCAAGCCCGCAATGCCACTGTAAAACGAACGCAACACACAAACAAACAAACACGTTAATCATGGTGCCTCCCAAAGTACAATAAATGCAATTACAGAGTAGCAGTATTACCTGGCGCCATGCTGGTAAAGCGAGCTGCGGAGCGACTCAAGCGTCTGGATGACACTGCGCGATGCGCTGAGCAGCTTTGGCGGCAAAATGTTCCCGCGGCTGATCTGGACCTGTTTCTTCACCTGCTTGCCCTCAGCAAAGTGGACAATCGGACCCACAAAGCCTCCGAGACGCACCAGCGAGTCGATGTCGTCCGCAAACTCGCTGCCGTAGCCACCGCGCACTTTCACAGACGCAACGCGCGGCTCGCCGATAAAGATACCGCGGATCACTGGCTTGACATTCTTCACGCTGATGTCGATGAACGACTGCGTCAGCGTGGACGAGAGCACATTGAACAGCGGGTCCGCCGCATTCAGGAAGCCAAACACGATCACGCCGTCAAAGCCACCAGTGTGCGTCAGCTTGTTCGCGGCGTACGGGAGCTCGTCGAGCGTCGCGACCGTGAACGTCTGCACGGACACCTGTGGGTTCTGCTGCAACTTTTCCAGCGCGTTCTGGGTCATGCCGTCCACGATCTCCGCGTCCACCTTGGTCTTCAACATCGCGACGCGCACCGATCCAGTAGCGTGTCGCACAGGCGCTGGAGCAACAGCAGCGGACACCGCAGCTGCGACTGGAGCTGGAGAAGGCGTGACTGCGTCGGCCATGTTCACATCGACGCCGCGCTTGCCACCGCGCGGTTGCTGCTGCTGTGGCGTCGAGTCGTCGCCGAAGCTCCAGCTGGAGCCGCCGCCTGGAGGCGCGTGCACGCGGGTCGTGGGGCGCTTGAGCTCTCCGAAGTCCGCACTCGTGAGCGTCGACATTCTCTCTCTCTCTCTCTCTCTTGTGTTGTCTTCTTGCTGCTGCAAGTTCCTTGCGTTCGGCAACTTTGACTGCGAAAATGCCGAAAATGCAATTGGAAATGAGGGGGCGGGCTGCGTTGTTTTTGGGTCAAGGGTGCCATATCAGCTGAAGTAACATGATTGGAGTGGGGTCACTTCACAGCTTGAACGAGGACCAACATTCTGACAGTGTGGTGGTGAGGTGAACCAAGCGTGCGGAATAGGATCCAGTCCTGGCTGCTGGACGCTGTGAGCTTCAACACCTCGTACACGCAGCAAAGGAGGAGTATGTAAATGCGGTGGCTCATTGACGGTATCTTGTGTTTGAAAGAGTGACGACAACAAGAGCTCTATGCGCTGGGGACACGCGATTCTCATGCTGGCGTGCTGTGCAAAAATTCGATCCAATCTGTGGTCGCAGTTTAATTATCGGTTTAAATTGGGCCGCACTCGAGTCTTGTCAAACGTATGGCATGGAGTTCACGTGCGTTTAGTGCGTTCATACACATACACGTACTATCGCTTGATGAGGGCTTCAAACACGACCAAGGCGTGGTTTCCGCACTGCAAGAGAGAGAGACCGAGCAGTCATCCATCGATCACGAACTGCATCAGTTACCCAGACGAATCAACGAGTCAATGTTCTCGGCAAACTCGGCACCGTATCCTCCCTTCGCCTTGACGGATGCCACGCGAGGCTCTCCAATAAAGATGCCTCGGATCACAGGCTTCTCGTTCTTCACGCTGATATCAATAAACGACTTGGTCAACGACGATGACAGCACGTTGAAGAGCGGGTTCGACGCGTTCAAGAAGCCCAACACGATCACAGCGTCAAACCCGCCAAACTGCGTCAGCTTGTTCGCCGCGTACGGGAGATCGTCCAGGTTCGAGACAGTGAACGTTTCCGAACTCACTTGCGGGTTCTGCTGGAGCTTCTCCCACGCGTTCTGCACAATGAGATCGACGATCTCCGCGTCCGCCTTGGTCTTCACGAGTGCCACACGGAGAGATCCAGTAGAGTGCTGCACAGGTGCTGCAGGAGTAGAAGCCGCCGCAACTGGCGCTGGCACTGGTGCTGGAGGAGCGTCCATGTTGACGTCCGCTGCAGGTGGAGCGGCGCCAAAGCTGCGCTTCCCGCGCTGCTGAGGCGCGGGGGCGTCGCCGCCGAAGCTCCAGTTGGATCCCCCACCAGGTGGCGCGTGCACACGCGTAGTGGGGCGCTTGAGCTCTCCGAAGTCTGCGCTCGTGAGGGTCGACATCTCTCTTTCTTCTTCGGCTTGGCGTTCCTTTCTCCTGGCAAAATGCAAATGCGGGATACACTTTTTTTGGCGGTAAAAAGTAAGCCAAACAGGCGTGTTACTTTTGTAGGATTCAATTGGTGTGGTTTGAGTACGTTTGCGCTGTACTCGATAAAGTGCGTTTGACCAAAATGAGCAGGTGTACTGTCTCTCGTCATGAAAAGTACGAATTCAAGCTGCTCATCCTCCCACATCCCGCTTGTGAGATTCGCTGTTGATTCGATAACGAGCGACGAAGTTGCGCGAATGTGAAGCTCACCCCTAAAATACGTTCGGTTCGATACAGTCTCATTGACACGCGTTCCCCTCAACCCACAACCACCGTCTCTTCAGCAAACGAATTATCATTGAACACTATCAAAAACCTCCCGCAGAAACTTTCTCAGTTGCCGAATCACAACCCAGCTTAAAATCTCCCGCACTGGCGCGACATCACGTGCCACCTGGCACAAACCAGATGGTACGCGATGTCGCGCCAAGACCCAGAAACTTACATATAACAACCTCAGCGGCAAAGCAAGCAATCGTCGCATTCCCATTTCCCCACACACAGACAGTCAGTCCGTCCGTCAGTCACTTGGAGATCTGTCGAGAAGGCAGAAGCACCAGAAGAGCGATCGAGTCCAACGTCCGACGGCCATAGAGTCGCAGATCCAGCAGATCGCCCGGCTCGCATCAGATTGACGAGTGAGAGGAGCCGTCTGTCGTGCTGCGCCCCGCATCCCGAGCTCTCTTTCTGGTTGGGTCGTCTCGTTCCGTCGGTGGGTTTGATCAAGTCAGTCAGTCAGTTAGTCTCATTCTGCAAGTTGTTGCGCGCGTGATCACGAATTGAAGCGACCGCAAACCTCCGTGATCCTAGTGTTGCGGGTTTTTTTAATCACGATTTCGCTCCGCAACAGGAAGCCCAGCAGCAGCGTGTCCTCGGCGAGTATGGGCATAACGAGCGTCACGATCTCTTCCTCCGCGAGTATGACGAGCGCTTCTTCAGCTTCTGCCAGTCACAGTGGCGCATTTACGTCAACCTCGAAAGCGGACGATGGAGCAAACCCGTTCGTGAGCGTGGACGACGAGAAGAAAGCGCTGATGAAGGCGCAGCACGAAGGTGAGGACGACGATGAGGAAGAAGACGGTGAACCGCTTGAACTCGACGCAAAGACGAAGCGATGGGGGTACGCGGTGGCGGCGCTGATGATGTTCATCACGTTCTACAGCATCCCGCATGGCGCATCTGGTAAGAGCGCGCATTACGTATGGTGGTGCGGCTGGCTCACCGCCGTTGCGACAGGACTCGGCGCTTTGCCGTTCTACTGGCTTCACGACATCAACAAGTACTGGCTGGGCATTTGCAACGGTCTTGCTGGCGGCATGATGCTGGCTGCGACGGGCTGTTTGTTCTACGAAGCCTGGCACATCCCGCAGTTAGTCGATTACGGTGTGTCGATCACGTACCGCCTCCTCGTCGGCGTCTTCCTCGGCGTGCTGTTCATCAAGTTCACGAAAGTGTACTTGGAGGACTATGAAGATGTCAAAGTGTGTGGGCTCAAGGGCTTGGACGCGCGCAAGGCGCTGCTGATCATGGCGGTCATGACGCTGCACTCGATCTCCGAAGGCGTAAGTGGGTCTTGTGGTTTCTGCGCGATGATTCTGTCGACGCAGGCGCTAACGTTTTTGTTGATCTTTTGGTTGTCAATTGTAGATTGGCGTTGGTGTCTCTTTCGGTGGCGAAGGCGGCATTCGTCGTGGACACATCGTGACGATGACGATGGCGATTCACAACATCCCAGAAGGCGTTGCAATCAGTCTGGCGCTTGTGCCTCGCGGTCTCAGCGTGTTCTTCGCGGTGCTCTGGTGCATCCTGTCGAGTATCCCGCAGCCGATCTTCGCAGTTCCGTCGTTCATCTTTGTCGAGCAGGTATGTATTTCGCATTTTCACTATACTTTATGATCGCATGTGGTCGATCATGCATCTAACGATTGTGATGCTTCTTTTGCCAAATTAGTTCCTTCCAATCCTCCCAGCTGGTTTGGGCTTCGCTGGTGGCGCGATGGCGTACGTCGCTATTCAGGAGTTGTTGCCAGAATCCCTCGAAGACACCAAGTCCCTGCCAACGACAGTCTCTGCTACATCCTTGGCGTTCATGGTCTTCTTGACGATCCAAGTCGTTCTGAGCGGAACCATTTAAATGGAGTCCGATTGAAGAACCTCGCCCGCTCCGACCCAGTCACAGTGTGCCTTGGTGCGACGAATGTTTAAGACACGACACACTCGTGATGCGAAAGGGGGAAGAAGATAAGAGACGTAAGTGTGTATCAAAGGTATGAATGAGTTTGAACGGTTAAAACTAAATCCACTAATTATATTGCCACCACCCAAGCGCGACCACCTTGATGAAGACTTGAAGAAATTGAAAGAGTTGCCAAATCGTGCGGACAGGAAGACATACCAAGAGGCGCACAGGACGTCGTTTCATGATCACGATGATCAGCGCCTTCAAGCGTCACAATGCGACCCTTGAGGATTGCCCAAAGATCCACGAGATGATGCTGGATCCTGCGTGTGCTTGTTGCCCTGGAAAGTGGCATTAGCGAATTTGCGAGCGATCAGAGACAACCACAACAAGGATCGCGCCAGATCACCACCGTGGATTTAGCTTGATTCCAACATGGTGAAGATGTTCATGCTCGCGACGCTCAGCGTCTACCTCTCAAGTGTCGCTTCGGCTGCAGCATCTGGAGAAGCGAACGCTCTGAGCTCAGTCGCTTCGACTGAGAACGACACACCGACCCGCAACCTGCGAACCATGGCAGCAGCTGAAGCGCAGAGTCACGAACACTCGAACCCAAGTGTGCGCCAAAAAGCTGCCAAGAGATGGACGAAAATCGGTGGCGCCGTCAACCCGTCGTCCATGGAGAGCAAGGGTCGCCCGGAGTCGTTCACGTACGTACCGCTCGCGATGGAAGCGCGCGTGAAGGAGATGAACGCGCCGCATAAGAGCATGCCGAACGTGGTCATGGAGTCGCGCGGCACGAAAAAGGCGGGCAACGAGAAGAGCAAAGTGCTACGGAAGAAGAAAGGGTCGCTGATGATGGCGGCGCAGGGTGATAGAAAGTACAACACCCTTAAGGACGCGAAGAAACAAGCCATGGAGGCGCACAGCGCCAAGCACAAGAGTGCGAAAACGGTGAGGCACGCAGCCCCATGAGTCGGCGAGCCCGAAAGGACGTGAGATTGACAAGGCCCAAGCTAAAAGACGCTGAGGATCCAATCGACGATGGAGAACCGGAAAGAGCGAGGTCGTGATGCGTAAGTAGTTCGTCGAACTTGGTTCTTGTATGAAAAGGGCGTCGATCTCTATTCCATTCCAAATGGTATGTATTCTCAACAACAACAAAAAGCAAAATTCTACCAGCTTGTCTTGGCAGGTTTCGTATCGTCACTGCGTCTATACGACGACAGCTTCTCCGTCCTGGTCGTCTGGCTTTGTGCTGCTGTTGCTTTCATTCTGGGCGGCTTCCAGGTACAGATCGTTCTCGTGCTTCGGCGCGTACTGCTGGCTGTGCGCTTCGAGGTACGCCTCGCTGCCCATCTATCGAATCCAGTCAGCACCATGCATTACGACAGAGCCACAAAGTTAGTGAAAACTGCCAAAGAAGCGACAACTTCAATTACTCCGCAAGACTGTGGCAAACGAGTTTCCGTACCTCAAGCAGACGCGAAACCGTGCGGTCGAACGCAAACACCTCGTCCACGTGCGACTTGGTGGCGCCGTCCACCTGGTAGAGATCGATCGCAGAAGCGTCGGCGAGACAATGGAGCTACGCGTACAACATTGGTCGAATCCATGTTAGTAGGTAGCAACAAACATCACATGCCATCCTGTAGCAAGAAAACAAGCACGTACCCGAACGCCCTTGTCGTACATGCAGTCGACAAACGTGATGAAGCGTCGCATCTGGTGACCAAATAACAAGCAGCAAAACCCCCATCACTTGTTAAATGAGACATCAATGTCCGCACGAATTCCGATGCATTCTCAACAACAATGGCAAAGGTTTACCTGGTTGATCATTTCGAGCTTGAGGATCGGAATGTCGCGCACAAAGACGACCGAGAAGGACTCGGCGATGACCAAGTAGTCCGCTGCTCCCAAGGGCTTCCCGCACAAGTCGTCGAAGGAAAACTGGCACACGCCGCGCTCCACGGCGGCGAGCGGCACGCGCACGCGACGGCCCTGGGTCGACAAAAACGTCTCCACGAGCTCGTCGTCCTACACATCCACAGGTGTGACCAGGTACGTGTTTAGATTGAGTTCTAAAGGTATGACTCAAAAGTGTCGTCAATAGTGAGCAATGCTATCAGCACTTACTTGACAGTGGTTTTCAAACTCGTAGTCGAAAATCGCGCGCGATTCGGGTGTCAGCGGGAAATTGTACACGTTGTGAGCGTGATGCTCTCCCTATTTCAACAACAGAAATCACAGCAAGCTGGTCAGAGAAGCTAGAGCCAGCAACACAACGAGCCGAGCACACGCAGGGATAAGTTGACACGCACCTTCACTGCGCGGTAGTCCGTATCCGACTCTTCGAGCGAGAGAACGTCGCACTTCTCGCTCAGCAGGTCGATGAACGGCAGGAACAAGTCGCGCTGCAGTCCGTTCTTGTAGAGCTCCTGAGAGTCCACAAAAAGCGTCAGATATTCACACAAACTTTGCACTTTGGGAAAATGGTTCTGAAGACTTACCGAGGGCGGGCGGTTGGAGGTCGCGACCATGACGAAGCCCCGTTCCAACAGCGCTGAGAAGAGCCGCCGCAGGATCAGCGCGTCCGCGACGTCCGTGACCTGGAA
Source organism: Globisporangium viniferum (assembly GCA_023333705.1). NCBI lineage: Eukaryota > Oomycota > Peronosporomycetes > Pythiales > Pythiaceae > Globisporangium > Globisporangium viniferum. Next base: position 24,383 of record JAASFI010000158.1, read on the forward strand.
CTCGTCAAAGCAGAGCAGCCAGCTGTTGCGCAGCAGGTCGTCGGCGATATACGGGATCGGGTCTTCGCGGTGGCCTTCCTTGCGCAGCTGGTGCATCTTCCGGTGGATGTCGAGCATGAACTTGTGGAAGTGCACGCGCATCTTCTTCTCGATCGGCACGGCGTCGAAGAACATGTCCATCACGAACGTCTACAAGACATACAGTACACAGGCAAACAGGCACGCATGTCGTCAGTCAGTACTCTTGGACGGAGTCATACTCGAGAAAACCCTCAGGTGAGTCCTTCCTCTCCCAATGCGCCACAGTCTACGTAATGGTCCCTATGCCGAAATGCAACTCACCTTGCCGCATCCGACACCTCCGTGGATGTACAGCCCTTTCGGCGTCGTCGAGGCGGCCTGCTCCGAGCTACTAGCTGCGTCCGAGTCTGTACCAGTGAGTCGTTGCCACCAGGACGAGCCAGATGAAGACGACGAGGAAGCCGCCTTGTTCGACGGACCGCCGTACTTTGCGAGCTGGTCGTAGAGCAGATCGAAGTGACGCACTGCGCGCACTTGCACTGGGTCGTACGTGATCTTGCCCTCATCCACCTGCTTGCGGTAGTGCTGGAACACCACGTGCGAAGACGAAGACGCGCTGGACGAGGAGGAGGTCGAAGAGCTCAACGCGACAAGCTGCTGGTGCTGGTGGTGGAAGGCGTTGCGGGGCTGCGGCTGCCACGACGTGCGCGCCAAGCGGCGCATCGACTGGCGGTGCATGTCTTCTCCACGTGTTTTGATCTAATGGAGCAGGCCACACACACACACACGCAGAGAGATCGGACGACGCAAGCACACACTCGCGCTTGTCAAATGGGCTTGGTTGCGAATCGCAAGGTTGCCAGCCGATCAGAATGATGAAAATGGCAGCATGCGTCACATCAAGTCATTGAGGTGTCTACTAGCGTCCAATATCAGCCAATGGAAACTGTGTAATTTACCCTTTCACTTTCACACAACGCTATGATTGGTAGAAAAAATAAAGCGGCTTGTTCTTGTCACATAAAACATCCAGTCTGGAAAGAAAAAAGTGGCATTCGGCTAAGTACGCTTGATCGAGACGGATGAGACAAAAGTGACACAGAATGCTATTTTTAGGATGCCAGGCGAGCCATGAGGAGCAGCCGTCGCATGTGAGCGGGGGTGGATGCATGTTACTGGCTGGCTCACAAAACAAGAGCCGCGTCTGTCTGTATGTCGGTTCATCTGTGTGGACTTGTGTGCCAAACTGGGTGCTTCTTCGGATGCACTCGCTGAATAGATATGATCGACTGTACGTGTGTGTGGTTTCGAAAGCGGCAGTGTGCACATGGAGCGCGTGGCTCGCAAGCAACATGACCACACGCGCTCTGTGCAAGTGCCGATATCAAACGAGTTGATGCGTACATTTTCGCTGCTCTCTTGTTCTTTCTCTCTCTCTCTTTCTTCAACACCAGGCATCGCGGGTGTTGCGTGTGTGGGTCATCACCATTTGTGAGTTTAAGTCCGAGTCTTTCTGTCAAGAAGGCGATGAAGAGAGCACAAGCTGTCGTCGTGATCCCACACAGTCAAGTGGAAGTGACCGTCGGTTGAGATCCGCACACTGCACCTGCTGCCTCTTGTTGCTAGAGCGGAGACGAGTTGAGATCGAAATCTCAGAAGCAGAGCGGCGCCTGATGGAAAAGTAGCAGTGATGTTATTAGAGAATGGGGAAAAGTCGTAGCCCATTTTCAAAACGAACCATTGCTTCCAACTCACATGATTCATCATCCTATTTTCCAAAATATTAAACTAACTTTCTCATTATTTACATTCCATTGGCATTCACCACCCACCTTACGACCATTTTTCTTCACTCACTTCAGCACCATCACAGTCTCTCTCTCTTATCATCATCGCGACGGCTGATGCAGATTCCGGATCAGAGCGCAGACTGCACATCAAAGAGCACACGAGCACCAGGTGAGCATGGGAGTCCAGCAATCTATCCGCCTCTCACAAGCCATAGTACAGTAGCTGGAAGGACAGTTCGTACCGTTCCGCAGCATCGTGACGCACTCCTTGATGGCCACGATGTTCTTGGCCGAGTACGGACCCTTCTTGTACATCACGATGAGCGTCTCGCTGTGCTGCACGACGCTCACTTGTATGCACGTGTTGCGGCTGCTCTGGATCGTCATCGAGTTCACGTTCACCCCGGAATACGACACTTGGACAGGTATTAACAGAATCACACACACACACACACACAAAGTCAGCAAGACGCCCATGTCGTCCACATCTCCATACTAATACGAAGAGCTGCGTACTCGCGTCGCAGGAGCTGTTCACGAGCGACTGGAGGTTGGCGAGCACGCCGATCTGGTCGACGTCGACTGTGGCGTAGGTGACGGTGTCGTCCGTCACATAAATAGCTTTCAAAATGCCACGCTGCTGTTGCACTGTGAGGATCACACACACAGAGTTGATAGACCACAGGTCAGCTATCGTACGCAGCTCCATCATCATCACTATCACCATCGTTAGTCCGTAGCAATGCGCACATTCATATGTTCACGTACGCTTTCTCAGTATGGGTTTGACCGAGTCGCGGAGGACGCTCGGTATCCGGTAGTGGAACCGGTGGAAGTCGCGCAGGTTGTGGCCCACTTGGCCCAGCTCCGCGCCGTACTCTATAATAAATGCGTCGAGGATCTCCTTCGCGATGAAAGACGAGAAGCCCGGCTTCAGCGACGTGTCGTGGAACATCGCGCAAAACACCTTGTGTGAGTCATTCGTCACGACTGTCACCGAGACTGCACACATGCACAAACACAACCATCCCGTTAGTATCTACATGCACGCAGCCAAACATACATTCAAGCACTACACGCAACAGACAAGCGTCGCATGCACGATGATGACGGCGCTGCTGCAACAATCGTACCGTTCGAGAGTTCAATGTGCGACACCGGCGCGCCGGTCGTCTTGGCCGAGAACTCGAGCATCGCGGTCACGAGCGACCCGACCAGCCGCGGCTACAAGACACATCCAGCAAAGCGAGCGCCAATGATGTATAACGACACAAAATAGAAGAAGATGATCATTAGAACCAACCTACCCTGCTCATTCATACCCATCTATGTCATCCCAACCAGCGAGCGAGTCAGACAAGCCAGTCTGCTCTCTAACATGGCGCAAAATGAAGTGAAGCAAGCGTACCTGCGCGACGCCGTTGACGTACTCCTTGGAGAAGAGCACGATGCCGCTGGACGCCATGATCAGCACGTTGCGCAGCATGGCGGTCGTCTCAAGCGCCTGCGCGTACGTACGTGTCTGGGGTTTGTTATTCCGGAGCTGCTCGGCTTGGCTGCTCGGATTGCTTTTTATTTGCTGAACACTGCGACCGACGCAACACACGCAAATCGGCACTGTTTGCAATTGTGTGTGAGTGCTCTGTCTGTTTGTGTCCCTCAAGAAATTGAAGGTTTCAATCGGTTCTGTGAGAAACTATGGGGCCAGTTTCCAGCTAAAAATGACACTTCCTTTTATAGCCGATAGAAGCTTAAACAACATTTCAAACAACAACAGCAAACGTATCGAAAAACTGGTGGGCTTGAAAGAATAGCAAATGTATCTAAAAGGTGGGCCTGGATTTGAGAGCATATTTTGTCGCTTAAAGACGGCGAGCTTACACAATGGAAAAATGTATCTAAAGAGTGGGCTTTCTGATGCATTTGCTATTGCGTTAAGGTCACCGACTTTTAGAGAAGCTCACAGTTTTTAACGAAAACCATTTTTTGCAAACAGCGCCCTTTTTTTGAACACCAAGATTTGTTCCTTTTTTTGCGAGTCGAATGTGCAAGCTATCATATATCAGTAGCAATGTGGAAGTTCTGGCAAAACAGATTGGTTTTTCTACTTGATGTACTGAGAGAAGAGAGGTGCCTTCGCAGACTGAAATTTTCGAGACCCCTAGCCTCGATACCCTGTTTGGTGTTTGAACAGAACTGAGGATAATATCACAACACATATCGTAGTTAGTGAGGTATTGTGCCTTTGAATCTCTCAAAAAGTGCAATGGAGACTGTGGCATCATCCATTCTCCTTTGATGGAGACTACAGGTGGACAGGTATTTTAGAAACGTTTCTTTAGTGAGCCCATCGATTCTATCAATCGTTTCTATTTGACAAAACACTACAGGACAGGGCCTTTCAGTGAGTGATTGTGAGTGACTCACAATCACAATCATCATCACACATCAAAATGGCGCCATCGCCGCAAGAGCTCCATGCGACTGGCAAAGCCGCCTCTATGGACGACATCGCACATCAACAGCAGGACCACGAGACCGGCGCGTCTGGAGACGAGACGTACCCGCAGGTGATCGAGCGCTTTCTCTCGCAGGAGCAGATCGACGAGTTCATGCGCAATGGCGTCGTCGTGATCCCGAATGTGCTGACACCAGAGGAAGTGGCTGCAGCGCGCAACGGGCTGCACGCTGAGCTTGCGAAGTACGGGGTGGTGAGTGCGAATTGCAATATGTTATTGCATTTGCGTAGTGAAGTGCACGATTTAACTGTAGTATGCCTGGCCTTAGGACCCGAATGACTTGGAAGCCACCGGTGAGAACCTCAAGAAGCTGTCGAGCACAGGCGGCGCTGGCGGGATTCTCGACCTCTTTTACCCGTCGTGGCGGCTGCGCGTTGCCGAGAACGACAAGGTGTTCGCTGCGATGAGCGACCTGTGGAGCGCGACGTACGCGCAGAACCATCCAGACTTCCAGCACCCGCACGGCGAGTTCAACGGCAAGCAGGGCTTCATGTACATCAACCGCGTCTGCTACCGGGTGCCGGACACGATCTCCAAGTTGCACGGCGCAAAGAAGTCCCGGCCGATGCAGCGGTCGCTGACGCCTCATCTCGACTGTTGTCCGTCGGATCCGTTCAACTCGGGCAAGGAGATCCCGCGATGGCGTCCGATCCAGTGCATCACAGTGCTCACGGACAATCTGGAGAGAAACACGGGCGGCTTTGAAGCCGTGCGCGGGTTCCACAAAGAGTTTCAAGCATACTTTGCGAAGCAGAACCGTCGAGCAGTCGAGCAAGAGGACGGGCGTCCGCAGGTGTGTCTCGGCGACTTCTCGCCGCTGCGGATGCAGGAAGATCGCGACGTGATCAACCGCTACGAACACGTGAGTTGCAAGGCCGGCAGCGTGATCTTCTTTGACTGGCGCATCCCGCACGCGAACAGCTACAAACACACGGGCAGCGTGCCTCGCGAGGTCGTGTACACGGGCTTCCTGCCGAACGTGGAGCTGAACCGGGCGTACATCGGAGAGCAGCTCCGACGTTACCACCTGCGTCTGCTCCCAGTGGACCACTGGCAGAAATCCCAGGGCGATATGCGCGTGGAAGAGCAGTTCTCCGAGCACCGTTTCTCTGCGCTGGGCTCGCGGCTTATTGGGTTGTATCCATGGTAGTTTGGTCGATAGAAAGTCGAATGCAATGAATATACTGGGTCATCCGTTTGGGGAGCAGACGCTCTTGAGAGTACGACGATAGATGTCGGCCAGCTGGGGCAACTGTAGGACCATAGCAGAAGTGTGCTACATGCACCACATCAAGCGATGCAGCACCTTCAACAAAAGCCAAGACAATCGTCCCGTTGGTGCACCGCTTCAACTTGCAATTGGCGTTGAGTGACCGTGCTCACGACGCTAGCGAATGCGCCAATTGCACTGCATTAAGTGTCGTTCTGTCGTACGAGCACACACACACACATACATACATACACACTGGCGGCAGCAGTGTGCGTTCGCTTCCCACCATCAATGCAACTCCCCCACGCTCTTCCTTCCGCCTCGCATGTTCAACTCGCATCAACTTGCGTCGCATTAATTTACACAGGTCTAATAATCACCACTTGATTGCTTTTGTGTGCATTCGTGTATTATCAGTTTATAAAACGGAATGAAATACACAGGTCCTTTGATCCCAGCGAGTATGAGAGGGTCCCCGAAAATAGCTCGCGAAAAGCACTGCTCCCGCCAAAAAAGACTGGTCCGTTCCCCATTTCCGAGCGAGCCATTCGCCCTCCAGACCCAAGCAGGCGTAACGAGAGCAGCAAGCAGACAGACAGACAGACAGACAGACATGGCCAAGCCGTACGTTCCATCCAGCCATGTGCTGCTACGTGTGCGCCTATTGTGTGGATGCATGTATTGACTCGGCTGTGATGATGATGTGGCTCTCTCTCACTGTGTGTGCCAACAGAGCTGAAGACGCGTCCAAGGGCAAGCGCAAGATCGACGACTTCTTCACCAAGAAGCCCGCCGGCGCGTCCGTCACGGAAGAAAGCAGCGCGCCAGTGAACGGCAAGGGCAAGGGCAAGGCTTCTGCTTCTGCTGCTACTGCGTCTGCGAAGAGCAGCAAGAAGAAGAAAGAGGAAGCGAGTGAGGATGAAGACGACGACGACGAGGAGGAGGACGACGAAGACGAAGATGGAGAGGAGGAGGACAACGGTGAAGGCGAAAGCGACGACGGCGAAGATGACGATGATGACGATGAAGACCGCGCTCCAAAGGTACATACTTCATGGGATGGATACGAGTGGGTGAATATGCCGAGACTGTGTGTTGCACGTGTGTATGTATAACTAATCTTGTGCTGAATGAATGCTCTTGAATCACAATGTGCAGTCGAAGAAGCGGCGGACAAAGGACAGCGACGAGTCGGGCTCGGACTCCGAGTCGGATCCGGAGGTGAAGCTGAACGAGGACGACTTCATCGGCCTGGACACGTCGAACATCATCCCACGCGCACGGCGCCGCGCTGCCGTCGCTGCGATGGCGAAGCCCATGGAGCTCCCTGCCAGCGCGAGCAAGGGCGGCGACGACGACGACGACGAGTCGAGCGACGAAGCCGAGTTTTAGAGTGCAAGAAAGATGCATGACGAAAAACGCCTTTGACGCAAAACTCGATAGCACAGAAACACACAGGAGCTCTCATTTTGCATTAAGCCAGCGTTGTTGCTTGCAAAATGGAGCGTATTAGGATGAATCGTTGGCCGAGTACCTACCAGTAGTGCCATGCCTTCGAGCCAAGAGATATAATCAAAACATGCTTGCACCGCCCTCAATGGTATACGTATTCGTTCAATATGGTGGGGCTCTATTTGAAATGTGATGCACGATAGGCTATAGGCAATTTGGAGATTCAATCTACTTGGTCTCGTCTCCGAAGATCGCCTTGTAGTGTCGGTACCCGGCTTCCGCTGCTTTGGCGCGCGCAGCCTTGTAGGACGGACCGGACTCTGTCAGAATGGACTTCAGATGGCAAGCAAGTCACGATGTGTTAGTTGTCTGGGTTCTGTTTCCAAAATGAGCTGCTCAGTGCTGTGTTTGTAGCTCTTCGCACCTGTCCTTTGACGAGCAGCGAGACTTGGAACACGGCGCTCTGCTGCGGCGCTGGCAGGTGTCTACAGTAGTTGGTTATCAGAATAGTTCGGCCACTCGTTAGTCTCAACAGATCAATGACCAAGATAACAACAAGACTATCAGCACATAGAAACTCACTTGTACACTGGGTGGCCAAAGCCGTTCGCCTGCAACAGGTTCTGGAGCGCGCCGATGGGCTCCCACACGGTTTCGTGGGTCGCGTACTTGACTGCGTGCGGCAGGATCTTGGTGTTGACGAACGCCAGCGCTGCTTCCAGACCCTGTGAGAGTACCAATATCATTTTTATCATTCTATCAGTGGATTCGACATTATCCTCACAGTGCAATAGTTTAGGCTCACCTGGTCCAGGTACACAGCAGCGATGAGTGACTCGACGGCACCGGACTGGATTGTCGTCCGGCCTTTCATGTAGATGCTCTTGGAGCTCTGGCGCGCGAGACTGTAGTCTGCCGCCACGAGGATGAGCTTGTCGATCTTCAGGTCGTTCACGCAGATCTTGGAGAGCGTCTGGTTGTTCACGAGAGCCCACTTGGACTGCGTCAGCTGCCCTTCCTGGTGCAGCGGCTGTGCCTGGAAGAGGTACGACGCCACCGCCATGCCCAGCACCGAGTCGCCGAGGAACTCAAGACTGCGGTTCGAGAGCCGATGCGCGGGCACGCCGCCAGCGACCTGGTTGTGCGAGAATGCGCCGTGATGCGTCAGCGCGCACATCAGGTGGGTTGTGTCGTTGAACTTGACGCCAATGCGCTCTTGGAGCGCTTCGAGCTCTCGCTCCCAGCCCTTTGGGATCGAGATGACCTGGTGGGATGGGTGAATGTATACAGGTGAGTAAGGCCGACGCAATCGTGAACAACATGGAAAGCAACACTAAGCGAGCGAGTACCTTGAAATGCTCTTTGCGAATCACCTGCCAGTCGGTATTGCTGGCAGGATGCACGAGGTAGTCGCTCGGAATCTGCTTGTTCACGATCTCCTTGGCGTCCACTTGGGTCTCGATCTTGTGCCCGCGAGCGGCGCTGTTGTTCTTCAGGCTCACGATCTTGAAGTCGCGGTTGACGTTGCCGCGTGCGCGTTGGGAGAGCGCTCGGCGCCCAAAGAGCGCGGAGCTATCACTAGAGCTGCTTGGAAGCACGGGGATGCGCACACGGCATCGGACGCGCGCCGCCACACTCGCCAGTGCCGTTGTCGCCATTTTCCAGTTGGTAATTTGACTCCAAACACTTTGGCGGGACGTGATTGGACGAAGAGCTACATTCACGTATAAAATGCAACTTTTCAAAAGCTGTTTTGCAGACCTTTTCACAAATTGAATGCTCTTTTGGAGTATAAAAAGTACATGCGTTACTGCAGGTCAGGTGAAAGGCGAGAAAGCGAGCAGCTCACACGACGACATACAGACCCATGCGCCGCACGCGAGGCCAAGTGCGCACCAGCAAGCGCCAGGCATCGCAGGCTGCGGCTGCCGCTGCCGCTGTTGCTCCTGTCCCTGCCAAGAAGAGCGCGCCAGTGCTACCAGGGACTGCGGTCAAGAAAGAGCCCAAGCAAGAGGCGGTGGTAAAAAAGGCGGAGAAGAAAGAGCAACCACCAAAGAAGCTGCAGCAGCAGAAGCAGCATGCTGACGTCAAGCCCAAGCTGGAGCCCAAAGCTGATGCTGTCGCTGCCGCTGCGTCCGCTCCGCCGTCGAGCAGCGAGTCGAAGGAGATGGCCGAGTACGAGCGCAAGCGGCTCGAGAACATCCAGCGCAACCTCGAGTTCATGAAGTCCATGGGCGTGTCCACGGTAAGTGTGACCCATTCATTCCGCACCTGTAGCTATTCGTTGAATGGGTCGTTTCTTGCTGACGCATTCTAACGTAATGTTAATGCGTATTGCAGGCCAAGATCGCTGCGCGCACAGCGGTTGGTGTCGCGAAACCAAAAGGGCTCCAGGCGAAGCGCAAGCCGATCGAGCCACAGTTGCCAACACGCAAGTCACGGCGCATTCAGGGCAAGCAGTCGGACAACTTGGCGCTTGGGGATGTCTATAACCCAAGCACGGACTACGTCATCTTGCACGGGAAAGGAGGCGACCATTCTGCTGATGAAGCCGAGGACAGACGAGGACGACTGGACACAAAGCTCGCAGCGCAGGCGATCAATCTCTCAGGCGACAAGGGCAAAGTTTTCCTGGACAGCATCGCTGGTGGTCTCAACAGCGACGACGAGAGAGAAGAGCGCGAGACGGATCTGAAAGTCGATGCTACCGGGATCGAAACGGTGGACTACCACCTTAGCAGCGACGACTTTGTCAAAGCCACGGAAGAGCGGGTGTACTCGATGGCGTTCCACCCACGCATGGATAAGCTCGTGGTTGCGGCGGGTGACAAGCGTGGCAATCTGTCGCTCTGGTCGGCAGACGAAGAGACCGACGAAGAGAATGTGGTTGTCATGTACCGCCCGCACACGAGCCCAGTGACGCAGCTGCACTTTTTGCCGCATGACTCAACAAAGCTCATCTCGTCGAGCTTTGACGGCAGCATTCGCGAGTTCGATTTGAAAGCAGGGTCTTTTACAGAACTCTTCGGCACGAGCGACAACGTCGGTGTCACGTCGATGGCGATCGACAAAGAGAACAATGCGTTCTTGGTTAGTTGCGAGGATGGTCACATCTGGTCAGTCGACCAGCGCCAGCCGTCCAGCAAGCAGTCGCAGTACTTGCTACACGAGAAGAAGATCAACACTGTGCACCAGCACCCGCTGTTCTCGTTCTGCCTCGCGACTGCCTCACTGGATCGCACGGTGTGCCTCTGGGATATCCGGAAGCTGAAGAAAGCGAAGAACCAGCCGCTTGTCACGATGCCGCACAGCCGAAGCGTCAACTGCGCGTACTTCTCGCCACTCGGAGACCACTTGGTGACCGTGGGGCAAGACAACTACGTCAACGTGTTTGATACGCGGGATGCAAAGCACGAAGACGCCCACAATGTCGCTCCGACGCTGGCGATCCCCCACAACAACCAGACGGGACGGTGGCTCACGAAGCTGCACGCGTCCTGGGACCCGAAGCGGAAAGACCGGTTCGTGGTCGGCTGCATGCAGCAGCCTCGGCGCATCCAGATTTTCGAAGCCACGCGCAAGAACCCGATCCAGGAACTGATGAGCGAGAACTTCAACTCGGTGCACTCGATCAACGTCTTCCACCCGACGCTGGATGTCATCGCAGGAGGCAACTCGTCCGGACGACTCTCGCTGTGGAGAGGCAGTCCTCGGAAGAAATAATTAGGGTATGAGCAACTATGGAGGAGGGCCGACTGGACCACGTAGCCGTGACATGCTGCTTGATGTGAGGGAGGCATTCTGAACCCAAGCCGTTGAGACTATCTGCCGTCGCCGATAAAGCTGATGATTCGAGATTCACTCACTCCAATCAGTAGCTCTCCAACAAAGACGACACTATGTAGCCATTTTGCGATGTATAAACAATGAATTTACGAACCAAATGCTCTTGAAATGTCTTTTGTCTCTCACTCACACACTCAGCGACTTTGGGAGCTTTTCTATCGCCTTTCGCCTTTAAGCAGCGTCGTGCTCTCTCAGTAACGACTTCTCTTCCATCACTACAGATACAAACAGGCAGAACATGGTTAGAACACGAGCCACTCTGTCTGGCAGTATGTATGGTAATCAGAGCATAATCTGTTCGTACCTTTCTTCCGGATCTCAGTGTGCTTCGACTGGACCGAATCAAAATGCGCGAGCAACGCGACGGTGTCCACTCGAAGCTGCGGAGACACGTCGCTGCTGCCACTGCCGTGCTGCGGTCGAGCGTCGCCAAGATCTATCCGGCCGATCGCGGTCGCCATGTTGGTGACACTAACCAAGCGATCACGAAGCATCCGGAATGCTGCACTTTGAGGGAGCAGCATCAGCAGTCCGTACAAACTCTTGACGAGGTTCGCGTGGTAGCCTTCGTGGATCTCGAGCAACTGGAGGCGCATGTGGATGAAGATCGGCGACTCAAGGAGCTGGACGAGTTTGTCGATCTGCATCAGAAACCCCACGGAGGCGTCAATGTCTGCAGTAAACACACACAAATCACAAGAAAAAAGGGAATCTTCGCGATGTAAGGGAAACCACAAGGTTACCGACTGTAAGTCACAGCATCGCAGCATGCATAGTTCATGTAAGTGATGGCTCGCGTGGGAAAAGGATATAATTTGCTGATGAGCGCCGACGACAGCGTGTAGGACTGGGCGAGCAGGCAGAGACTGAAAGCGGCGATCGGGTTGTGGCACCATGACTGGAAGAGAGCCTGCATGCAGCATCCATAGAACACAACAAGAAATATACGTGATTTGGCAAAACCCGCACATCAACGCTGCTCATATCTAATGAACGCACCGTAAACACTTGAACATCATCCTCTGACGCGTGCTTCTGGAAACTGTGGCGCAGGATCTCGCGGAGCTTCTCCAGCTCGTTCGCCGTCAGCAAGATCAGGTTCAGCGTCTGCACCATCACTGACGCGAACTCGCCATCCATCTGCGTCTCCAGGCTACTCGCGCCAGCCCCAAGCACTTTCGCGAAGATCATATAGATGTTCTTCGAGTCCAGCAGCTCGCACAGCTTGCGCACAATCATGCTGCCACGGGTTTCCAGCAGACGACGATCGTGCGCGAACAGCTGCAGAATCGCATTGAGCACTTTCTCAAACTCGACTTCGTTCAGTGAAATGCGCGCCAGCACTTCCAAATCCAACAGCACCACCTTGTCCGATGAATCCGAGAGCGTCTTCAGGAGAGTAGGCAACAAACTGCCAATGTGCGCTAGCAGCTGGTTCGGGTACTTGTCCAGCAGCATCGAGATCCAGCGCAACGCAGCTTTTCTCGTCGGCGCGTGGTCGCTGCTGAGCTCTTTGTTCAGCTTCTCCATGATCGGCACCAGCTCGACTTCCTGGGCAGTCGCTTTCACCAGCTGCAACAGATCTGCATTCGCACGTTCAGCTACCTGACGGATTTCATGTTCCGAGTCGGAAATGCAGTGCATGATCGCTGCCAGCAGATCCGCATAGAACTCGACCAGCTTTTCTCCGCCGAGGGTGACAAACTCGTGCACCCAGGAGACAGCGGTAAGCCGGTTGAAGCGCTCTTTCGAGTTGCATTGGCCGACGAGGATCTCCACCATTCGCCCGAAGTCCACGTCTTCTGTCTGCTTGATCTCACGAAGGAACTCGGTCAACGCACTGTCTGCTGCTTGACGGATTTCCCGATTGCCATCACTGAGCATATTAAACAGCCCATCCAGGAAATCAGGCAGGTAGTCGAGCATATCGATGTCTGGCACCGAGTCGAGCACTGTGATCCAGCCGACCTACAGAAAGCGATCCAGCAAAGAAAGTACTCGTCAGATCTACCATCACAAGCGATCATATCACTTGAACATGTGCATCAATATGCTTACCAGCAGCTGACGGATGTACGGGTTCGTCATGCGAATGTATTTTTGCAGCAGCGGAATAAACATGTCCACTTCAAAATATTCACTCTCTGTCACGATGTCTTTCACGAGTCGATCCAGCAGGTTCGCACCGTTCTTGACATCGACGTCCACATCAGCAAAAAGCTGTTGAAGAAGAATAAAATAACGCACACAAACACAATCGTTAGAATGCAGCTCACGCAAGTTCGCAGCATGAACCTTTGCGATGTACCACCCACCTTGCAGAGTCCGTCAAAGATCTTGTTGAAGTACTGCAGAATGTGCCCACGAGCGACTTTCGCGATGTTGTACAGCGACTCACAAGCATAGTAGCGCACGCGACTCTCTGGATCGTCAAAGCAGTGTAGCACTGGCGGCAGCAGCTTGTCCAAGTACAGATGCGCCTCGTGCATGAGCCCAATCGCGGTCGCTGCGAGTCCGATGAGTCCACCCTTGCGGTGGTTTGCATTCGTCGAGAACGCAAACTCGTTGCCCAGGAGGTCAATGATCGCCGGGATGCGCTCGCGGCTCACATTCGTCAGCGCTGCCATATCCGCGGGGATCTTCGCCACAGGGGATCCGTTCATCTGCTGCTGCTGTTGCAAGAGTAGAAACTGGCGCTGGCGGTGCTCGGTCGCGGCGGCTTTCTCCTGCAGCTGCTTAATCAGGTTCTCGACCTCCATCGCAGCGCCTTTGCGCTTGTCGTACGATCGATCGCCGAGATTGCGCAGCAGTGTTGGCGACAGCGGCAGCTCCTGGAAGCCATTCTCGCCGTACTCGAGTTGCCGTTGCTGTTGCTGCTGGTTGGCGGCCGGCTGCAGGAACGGCATCGCGGCCGCAGCGGCCTGGGCGAGCGCGGACTGCGGCAGCAGCGGCGACACGGCGTCTCGGTTCGGCGGCGTGTTCATTTCTTTGGTCTCTAGCCTCTTCTCGGTCTCTATCGCTCTTCCGTTGCGCTCCTTCTCTTCTTCTTCTTCTTCTTCTTCGCTCTCTTGCGTGCAGTCCTTCTTGCGCTTCTTCCTGAGTCAAGCCAACCCAGAATGCGGAATTGGCTCTTTCTTCAATTCCCCGCAACCCAGGGACGGATGGCACGAAAAACCCAACGAGTGTTTTGTCGCACCCAGTATCACAGGAACGCAATTTTTGGATGGAATTGGAAAGCTGGGTATGAGGGTGACACCCCTTCTGAACTTTGTGGCTCCGATACTGGACGCACCACAAAGAAAGAATGAGAATGATACACGACCAAATGTGAGGAGGATGGATGGATGGATGGATGGATGGATGGCTTCATCATTCCCAAGCAGCAACCCGATAGAGAAACAATATGGTATGGGGAAATAACAGGAGTCTATTTTGTATGCATATTAGGAATCACGCATGTGCCTCAGAGCATGCTGCGCCAGTCGTAGACGTCCGGCGCGAGCGGCTTCTGCTGCTCGTGGTAGGATCTGCCGGCGACCGCGATCGGGCCGCCGCCGTAGCAGAGTCCGTCCGCTCGGTACAGCACGAGCGCCTGCTGTGGGGTGACGCCGCGCTGCGGCTTGCCAAAGTCCACGCGCAGGAACGCCTTCTCGCTGGCATCACCGTCATCATCCAGCTCCGGCGCGTCCCAGTCGTGCAGTCCGCTCGCTTCAGCACGCACTTCCTGGTTCGACACGAGCGAAACGATGCACTCGCCGAGCTCCTGGCGGTAGCGCACGCGGTACTGACAGCGCAACGAGCCCGTCTCCAGCAATTCGCGCGGCCACTCGCCCGAGATCCAGTTGAACTTGGCGCTCGATGCGAACAGCACGTCCGCGAAGAGCGCGGGGTGGCGCGTGCCCGGCGCGATGACCACCGAGTGGTCGCTCTTGTGCTTGCCGACGACGAACCACTTCTCGCTCATGCCCTGGATGCGCGCTCCCTGACCGATCGTGTACGACGTGAATCCGTCGTGGTCGTGCATGCGCTCGCCGTCGACCGTGAAGAACGCGCCGCCCTGTCGCGGGATGTACTGGTGGATGAAGTCCGAAAAGTTGCGCTTGCCGATGAAGCAAATGCCGACGCTGTCTTTCTTCTCCGCGGTGCAGAGCTTCTCGTCGAGCGCGATCTGGCGCACCTGCGTTTTGCGCAGCTCGCCCAGCGGGAAGAGCACTTTGGAGAACGCGCTGCCCGCGACGTTCGAGAGGAAGTAACTCTGGTCCTTCGTCTCGTCCTTTGCCGCGTACAACTGCGGAAATTTCTCTGCGTTGCCACCATCGCTATCGCTTCGCCGCAATGACGCGTAGTGACCGGTAGCAACATAGTCCGCGCCGATCTTGTCGGCGTAGTCGAGGAATGCCTTGAACTTGATCTCACGATTGCAGAGGATGTCCGGATTCGGCGTCAGTCCCTAATGATAATGATGATACAATACAGTAGAACAGAGCGTGAGCGAGGGTGCGTTCATGCGGATACTATTACAAGCATGTAGTGGCGCATTGCACACTCACCTCTTCAAAGCTCTCGAGACAGGGCGAGAAGACCGCGTTCCAGTACGACTGCACGAGGTTCACCTGCTGCGCCTCGATGCCGAGCTGGTCGCATACCGCCTGCACGTCCTTGAACTCGGCGTCGTGCGGACAGGTCTCTTTGCCCAGCTCGTCGCTCGCGTCCCAGTTCTTCATGTACACGCCCGTGACGTTGTAGCCCTGCTTCTTGAGCAGCAGCGCCGTGACGGACGAGTCCACGCCGCCCGACATGCCAACCACGACGTGCTTCTTGCCGTTCTCACTGAGAGCACGTGGTGTATCCAGCGCAGCGGCAGTAGACAAGCTGCGCGCTAGCAGTGTAGATCGTCCTGAGGCGACATCGACATGGCGCTTGAGCACCGTCGCTGCAGTAGTCCATCGCCAGCGGCTTCGAAGCGCCATTGTTGCGCTTCTTCCGACTTCACTTCCTGATGGACAACCAATTGACAACACAACCTTGCCAATCATCTCCAATTGCCGTCGTCCAGTCCCAATGTTACGTGGTGCACGTAATGGAAAAGCATCTAAATAGTGTAGTACACGTTAATAACAGTTGCCAAATGAACTCTGTCAGGTCTCGAAGAGGCGTGCACAAGTCAATTGTGAAGCTCACCACGACTGAAGCCAAATAAATGGATGAAGCCGATTGATTGATTGTCTGAGCGAGCAATTCGTAACTGCCCATAGAGTGTGAATATGGAGTCGCCACAACATGGACAGAATGGCGACGAAGACCGTGTGGAAGCAGAGCCGCATGGTGGAGAAGATGGCGATCGTGAAGAAGCTTCAAGCTCCATAGACGCCAGCTTTGCGGAGCCAGTGGTTCAGGCGTATCGGTCGTCGTACAATGAAACCATCGCGCCGCCAAGGGGTCCGCTATCCCGAGTGGTACGTACGACTCCAATCTTCAAGGCAGTTGCCATTTTATGAGCTAGTTGGTCGTCACAGAATGCATGGAGCTCTCATGCAAACTGCGTGTGTGTGCGTATGGCTGCCTGTGAAACAACCAGGTTCGGCCGCCAGTCGATTTCCCGCCCGAGTCGAAGCGCGCGCAGACGATCGAGGATGCAGAGGTGGACCTGGAGGAAGACATGGAGGACCTCAAGGCCGCGGTGCACGCATACAACGTCGACTTCCAAGCGCAAATCGTAAGCTCGCCGTCATGCAACTTAAAAAGCTGTGGCGTTGGTGGCGCCTCGGTTGACCAATTCCTTGTCCGAATCTGTATGTAGGATGCAGTCAAGAAGCGCGGTCGCGAGCTCGAAGAGCGAATCGGGCAAGAACGACAGGGCATGGAGCTTTCCGTCCAGCAGCTGCAAGCAGATTTTCGGAAACACTTTCAGATCGCATTCCTGAGCATGGAGCAGAAGACGCTATCGCATTTCGCACGCCTCGAAGCGCAGCAAGTCGCGGGCGAAGAACGAAAGTGAGTGGTACTTGGTCCATTTGTTGTGGTAGAAACCAATTTTCCCAAGCCTCTTGGCATCGCTGATGAGTTATGTCGGACGATTGTCCTCATCTATAGGATCCGTGAATGCGACGCAGATTTCAAGAAGTTTGCGTACACGACCGTGCCGGAGATCATGGAGAAGCTGCAGGGCACGATCACGCGGAAACTCGACAAGAACCACGAGACGTTCGACATCGAGAACGCCAAGATCCAGAAGCGCGAGAAGAAGACGCTCGGCGCGCTCGAAAGCAACGAGAAGAAGACCGAGACCAGTTTCCGCGTCGAGCGCGAGCGCCGCGTGGCCAAGTTTCGAGAGCGCGAAGAGGAGTTCCACCACGTCATGCGGGTCGACAATCGCGACTCGGAGCGCAAGCAGTGCAACCAGATCGAGACGCTCGTGAGTCTGCGCCACCAGCTCCACGAGGAAACCAAAGTGCGGGAGAAAGAGGACCTCGAGATCCTCGACAAGCTCGCGTCGTCGTTCCACCAGCTCCAGTCGAGCATCCTCGAGAGCCTCGGCGAGGAGCAGAGCTAGACAGTCAGATTGCGGCTACTTGAGCTGCTCAAATGAGATGTTAAGAGCACGAGAGTGTGTGAGAGAGAATGGGAGGGAAATGGCTACACACGAGTCCAATGGTGAGTCTAAAGGAGGGGGAAATCATGGAGAGAGTGGGTGTTTGTTTGTTTTTCTTTGCTTTGTTTGTATTGCTGGGTGTCCCAAGTCTCATTCGTTCTGTTCTCTATCTCTATCTCCATCTATCTTCCTACTCCTTCCTCTTTCTATGAGCTCCCGACATTCTCTATAGCTAGCAAACCTGACACTGTAGAGAAGCGGCCCCAAGACAAAAACAACAGAAGCGGTCCGAAGAAGAAGAAGAGTCGATGCCACAGCTCGCGCGATACTCGAGAAAGGTGCCCGCGCATGACGCCCAAGGCAAAAGAAGCAAACAAAGAAACCCAAAGTCCTTCTTATTGTTCTCGTCTTCCCTCGTGTTGCGATGTTACCCAAACTACCGGTCTCGCGAGAGAAAATGGCGTCGCGTTGTACTCTGTTCGAAGATCAGCCGTCAACCTCGTCTGCTGGTGAAGACTTAGTTGGTGGCGGCCTTCTTGGAGACAGCGGTCGTTCCCTCACGGAAACCGTTCTTGAATTTGCGTGGGATGGTCTTGAGGTACTTCATGCGACCAGTGCCCTGGGTGCGACGACGGAGAGCCTTCTGCGACCAGTTGTCTGTAGTGATGAAAGGAGGAATCACAGGCCAGTGCGTTAGAAATGCTCTTTATGTGCAATGACAGCGTGACTGATCGATAGAAAGAGAGGCAGGCGAGCGGGTACTTACACTTGCGCATCTTGGCAGCAGGGTAACCACACGAAGAGCAGATGCTCTTCTGCACGTGGTACGAGCTACGCCCGCAACGACGGCAGATGGTGTGGGTCTTGTTGTGACGCTTACCGAAAGATTGGGTACCTTTAGTCTACACAACACGACACAGCACAATCATTAGCTTCTCGATGCCATTAGTGAGTTAAGGCATACGCTCCCTCGGTCGATCGGTCGCTGTCGATTGCATTGCAATCGCTGTTCCACGCATGCATGCACTCTCTCGCTGTGTCTCGTTTCCCTCTCTGCTGTTGCTGCACGGCTGCCTGCCTGTCTGCCTGTGTCAACCGCTCCAAATGCCAGACGCTGCTGTTTTCCCGTTCACTCGATCGCTTTGCACTCGTTCCTCGCACGACAGCGCCTGTTTCAAACGGATCCCATCGACACGTACAGCGAGGAACACGAAGAGCGCCGTTCACAGCTGCAGACTGGTACGCAGGCACGACTCGCTCTCACAAACGCGCTGGATTGCTGCTCCATTACCAATCGCTGTATTAAACGCGCGTGCCTCCGCTCATCAGGCGGTGGTCACTCTCTGGCTAGCTGATGGACAGGTCTGACAGGGAGGGAGCGCCATGACGCCATTTTTGATCGGCATTCAGGATGGATTGACCCCGCACACACGACACACCGCAGCAGCAGCAAGCAAGACAGGAAAGGGGGAGAGCGCGCGCGAGAGAGGACGCGACCGGCCGACCTAATTGAGGGAGCAAGAGGCGGGAAGCCCGAGAGCCCAAGGCGCTCGCCCACTTACCATCTTGGATTCGGACTTCGACTTTGACGCTGAGCGGAAGGAAGGGTAAAATAAGCGGCTCCAGCCACCACGAAGCCCCAGCAGCCATACAGAAGCCGAGACAACGCCGCCGCCATACAAACAACAAGTCACGCGGCGCGCACTGCACTACGAACCAACCAAAATCGCGCCGCCCTAACCGCTCTACCACCGCCACATACCGGTACTACCGGTTTTTGTAAAACCTCTCCACCAATCAAAAACCCAACCAGGAGGCAATTCTTTTTGAAATGAATTGATGGGTGGTGGAGTTGCACGCTGGGTTTTTGAGCCCGCGATTCATCGGCAGCTGAAAATGAATTGAAGATGCGCTTAAAAGCGTAATTTATTGGAAGTAGCGTAGCTACAGGCGTAAATTACGAGTGACGTTGAAAAATGTAGCCATGTGTCAAACTTTGAGGAGCCCCTTGCTTCATGAACCAGTATGAGAATGAGCAACCAAGTGTGGCGAGACATTGCCATACTTGCATGCCTTCTTTCTACATCTCTATTTGGTTTATGGTACATCCTAATGCACACTCTGTCTATCATCTACACGTTGTGGTTCGCACTAGTAATGCTACACCTGATGTACTTGCGAGTAGGAGGGCTCGTTCTCATCGATGCGCTGGTAGAAATCGAGCACCTTCGAGTCCGCGAGGATGAGGTTCGATGTCCGAAGACGGGTGCGCAGCCGGAGCCCTTCGAGCGAGCGCACTCTGGACAGGGCCACGTATGCCTGACCAAACTCAAACACGCGCGAGAGGTCCAGCACCGCCGAGTCGAACGCCAGCCCCTGGCTTTTGTGAATGCTGATCGCCCATGCGAGAGCGAGCGGCAGCTGACGCCGCGACGCCAGCACGGTGTCGGCGATGCGCACCGTGAATTCCTCGTGCTGAATGATCTCGGTGTATCCATTCGAGAATCGCACGATCGGGAGATTGGTCTGTGGCGTGAAGCCCTGCACGATGCCTCGAGACCCATTTACAAGTCCAGAGGAAGGGTCGATGGTCTTGATCAGCATCACTTGCGCATCCTCTGCAGAAACAAAAGCAAGTCACAATATTGTCAATATAGAAGATATACCGCAGTGTTTCTCTCATGTAGAGCACGCCTGAAGACATGCACGTACTCTTGAGCGAGATTGTCGTTGGCGCTGGACAACTCGATAAATATTCCTTCTTGCCGCTGCATCACGAACCACCACAACATTGTTAGCATGCGCCTACAGTTTTCATCAATGTAAAATAGAGAAACTGGATGTACCTGTCGGCTGATACGTAGTTGAATTTCTTCCCGCCCAGCTCTTCCAGGCGCTTTGTGTTTGTCTGCAATAGCGGGATTAGATGCCACACAATGAGTCATTCAGTCCGGTAAGCAAGAACAGTGCCAACGACTCACAGCAACACATACCTGAAGCACGTCCTTGTTGTGCGTGAAAATGTGGATCGATGTCCAGTCCAACTGCGCGCTCGACGTGTATCGCTCGTTCAGCGCTGCGATCATCCTGTCGGTCGGCTTTCCCACGCGGAATGCGTTCAAGATGTCGACGAATCCCTGGTTCGTCTGGCGGAAAACCTCCTTGAGCAGCACGGTGTCGCGGACTCCTCGCTTCCAAGCAGCGCTCTCAAAGCACAACGCGACGTCGCTCCGCTCTCTCGACACTGGAGGTAGCTGGAAGAAATCGCCCGACAGCACCAGCTGGATGCCGCCGAAGAAGCGAGTGTCGCGTCGAAGCTGCCGCGCGAGCGCCTCTAAATCGTCAAATAGACGTCCGTCAAGCATGGAGATCTCGTCGATCACGAGCACCTCGACGTCCTGCCAGCGCATGAGCGCATCCTTCTTTTGCTGGATCTGACGCAGGAGATCGTTCCTGCTGGCGTTCGGTCGCGTGTCCAGCCCCGCAAAGTGGTGCAGCGTCATGCCGCCGATGTTGTACGCCGCGATGCCCGTAGTGGCAGTCGCGTACACTCTTCTGTTGGCTTTCCGTCCGTTTTTTAGGATATGCTGCAGCAGGAAAGATTTTCCAGTGCCAGCGCTGCCAGTGAAGAAGACGCTCTTTTTCTCCGCGATCAAGCGCATGATCTGCTGTTGCTCACTGGTGAGTCTCTCCGTGCTGCTGCTGCTGCCGTATGACTCTGCTCCTGCTTTTGCGGTTCTCGTATCGTCTTGAAGGAGTGTTCGTCGGATCTTGAGGCCGCGTCGTGGCGGCGTAGCTGGTGAAGCCTCTACTTTTGGCAGTGGTCGCCTTCTCGGATCGATGCTCGGCGACTCATACTCATTGATGCGGCGGCGTAGCAGTCTTCTCGGACTCTCGTATCCTCGTACTGGTCGCTCTACTGCTGGCCTCTCCCCAAGCAAGCTGGCTGCAGAATGCTGCTGAACTGTTGGCGTTGGGATTACTGGCTGTCGAGCGCGAGGCGTCTTTGAAATCGCTCCCATGCGGACCGAAAACGCGAAAATGGACTCCATGCTCGCAGGCTCACCACCGCGCAGGTTGTACTGATAGATGCGGCCGCTATCGCGCCTGTGACAGAGAGAGAGACATACGCCATGTGAGCCATGGTGTTTATGGATAGCAGTCCATGGAATCAATACGTACACGATGAACGTCAGCTTTCCCTGCATCAGGTGACTCGAGTACACTGCAGACACGTTCACACACGTAAGTCGACCCAAAACACAACCATAGGTATCGTCAGCTCACGGCCATAATGTATATGCGTCATACTCGCTGCACGTGTGGTAGTTACCTTCGTGCTTGCGTTCCTGCATCTTCAGAGCCTTGCGCATGGGCGGGTCCTCACAAACCACTTCCAGTCCACCACGGCGCTTGATCAACTGCAGCAAACAATGGCACATCATCACAACACAAAGACCATCAGCTTGCTTTTCGTCTTGGCCGAGCAGCGTGCGCCGTAGTGAATCGCTGCAGCGCTTACCACTGTGCGCTTGCAGACCGTCGTGCAGACGTTCCTCCCGGTCTGCGCGTGCGCCACCTGGTACTCCATCTCGCAGCTTGCAGTGAGGCTGTTGGTCTGCGCGCTCATGCTCATCATTGCGCTACGCTAATAACAGTACAGCTTGTGGCGTTTGCGTTGCGTGGAGTGGCTGCGCTCGCCTCGTCTGACTGCTTATTGGCGAGATGATGGAGCGGTTCGCTCGCTCGCCTGGATCTTGTGCACACGAAGAGATGCAGCGAGCGGCTCAGGTTGTTTTTTGAACTTTCAAAATGACATTTGAAGCCATCGGCTTGGAACAAATAACTGGTCATTGAAACATTTAACTGGAAATGTGCGTTGCAGATCGCAATTTCATCACACACGTTAAGAACTGCACCTGGGAATAGGGATTTGCGTAGGAAGAACTCGAAACGCAACATGAAAAGCTATCATCTACTTCTTCCTCTCTCTCTCTCTCTACTGCCTCCACGTAATTCCCCTCTCCTCTCTTCTTCACCACTGCCTCACACACCACTTGATATCCTTGTGCTAGTCCTGCTGCGTGCGTCCTTTTTGTTACGTTCATGCCTTGGACTGCTGGATCTCCAGCGACTTCTGGTACGCTTCGATGGCCTTCTCGTGGTCGCCCTTCTCAAATAAAATCTTGCCCAGCAGCGTCGAGTTCGTGGCCGACGGCTCGAGCTCGAGCGACCGCGTGATCGCGACCACCGCGTCGTCCAGGTTGTCGTCCGCGTAGTAGGCTCGTCCCAGGTACGAGTGCAGCGTCGCGTCGTTCGGGCACATGTCCACAGCGCGCGCAAAAGCCTGCACGGCAGCGCTCACCATGCCGCGGTCCATCATCGACAGCCCCAAGTTCACCATCACGTCGATCTCCGGGAGCGTGCCGTCGTCGCCTTCGTCGTCGTCCACTTCGTCGTCGTCTTCCGTGTACTCCTGAGGCGGTTCGTCGTCGTCCGTGTCGTGCAGATCCCCGAATCCTTCGGTCGGTCGCTCGCCCGAGTCGTCGTTCGAGTGCGCGCCTGCTACGTCGTACGTCGAATCCACGAGCGCGATGTTGGAGAACTCGTCGTGCAGCGGCGTCATCGCGACCGGCTCAGGAATAAACACGCGCACAGGTTCCGCCACGGATCCTTCGCTCGCGCGGTCAATGTCGACTTCGCGGCCTCGGAAACTGCTGCTGCTGTTCGTTCGCGACATCATTCGCCCCGAAGAGCTATCGTACGAGTTGTACATCTGTCCGTGGTTACCGTTGAGCAGCATCGGCATTTCGCTGGTACTCGCACCAGCGGTGCTACCACCACCACTCGAGGCATTCGACGGGTGCTTCAAAGAGTACGAGTTCAATCGGTGGTCGCGCGCGCTGCCACGGCCCGAGTCTCTTCGGCTGAGGTTCGTCAATCGCTCGGGGTCCACGTCGCCTAAGAGCTCTGCCTGCGCGCGTAGCTGCGACTCTGCGAGCTCCTTCTCCTCCATCAGCATCGACACCTGCTTCTGCAAACTCGCGACCTGGTCGTGGATGCCGTGGTATGGCACAGTGTCCATGTTTGTTTGACGCGCTGGCGCCGACACGTGGCGCTCGAGCATCTGCGGCGGGGTCATGCCTTCGGGCAGGCGCTGCGCGGCTTCGTCTGATCGTCGCGCGGGCGTCATGTGCGCTTGCTGGAAGCGCGGCTGGGTCGTGGGCTGGAGCGCTGCCTGGCGACTCGCATTTCGTAGCAAATCGTGGCAAACCGTGCAGACACGATGGCGGTCGTTGAGTCCGTAGTGCGGCAGTCGCATGCGCTCGCGCGCTGAGTGGTCGCCGCAAATCGACTGACCACAATTTCGGCAATGGTGGCGCTTCTTGAACGGAGTAAACTTCATCGAGCAGATGTGGCAGTTAGGCGCGATCATCCACCGCGGCGGCAATGACACCACGGTGCGGTTCGACATTCGCGACGGGGCTTGCTGGAACGCCACGGGCTTCAGCGTCTGACTGCTGCTCATCGAGCTCACGCTGGACGCCGTCGTGCGGTACGATTCGCTACTCGCGGTGCTGCGCAGCAAGTCCACGCTCATCGACTGGAAGTCGTTGTCGGAGAACGCGCGCGTCTTGAAGCTGTCGGGACCGCCGCGGCGCGAGGAAGCACCGGATCGCGAGCTCGGGTATCCGCCGCTTCCTCGCAAGCTCGACGGCGGCGGCGGCGCCATCATTCTGTCTTCTGCCCCCGCTTGCTGGTAGTCCGGGTGGTGGTGCGCTCCTCCGTCGTGCTCGTCGTAGCTCATCTGGTCGCTCGAGTACCCATTCTTCTCGCACACGTGGTGGAACATCTCTTCGAGCAGCTTGACCGAGCGCGCCGGCAGGTTCGACTTGCGCGCGAGCTGCACGGCGTGCTCGCCCGACGGCGCCTTCTTCAGCACGGCGTCCGGGTAGGACGCGAGCAACGCCTGGAGCCACTCAATCTTCGCCTGCGCCTTGATCGCGATCTGCAGCGGGAGCATCTCGGCCGTGTTGACCGCGCGCGCACCCTGCGGGAACGCCTTGAGCAGACTCATGAGCACGGTCTCGCTGATCGAGTGCGGCTCCGTGCACGCCCAGTGGAGCGGCAGCATGCCGTACGAGTCGATCTGCTGTGCCGTGAGCGGCTCGGCGTCCACGACGCGCTTGAGCTCCTCCCACTTGGACGCCTTCGCGAGCTTGATCGCGTCCATGCGCTTCGGCGCGTACTCGCCCTCGCCCGCCATGCTGACTGATAATAGGCGACGACGCGGTCAGCCAGTCAGTCGGTCGGTGGCTGGTGCTCTTGATGGAGTGACTGCGCGTGTCCGCACACACACACACACAGATCGATTGATGAGAGAGAGCGGCTTGTCGTGCTCGTCCGCTCGCTTGCTTGCTTGCTTGCTTTTTGTGTCTTGCTTTGCCTGCTTTTTTTGGCTTTGGACTTTGGCACCAAGAAGGGGGCCGGCCATACAAACTCCGAGTGAAACGACGTGAAGAAGGGGATGGGCTGTTTTTTCTTTTCCCGCAACAAATGGAGATTTGTGGGTTGTCCCATTCGTCCGAGCCTTCATACCCGATTTGGCTCGGTTTTGTGGCCCAAATGTCTTTTCCACTCAATCAGAAGGAATGAATCCGAACGCGACAAATCCGAACAGTTAATCGGAACATGATTTTTTTCGAGCACGAGACGAGTACCTTCAAGATTAGAAATGATAGTTATATTATCCAATCTCGAACCAAGTTTCGATGCTATTTTAACTTTGCCAAAACATCTGTGATATAGAA
>JAASFI010000159.1:0-49469 GCA_023333705.1 Globisporangium viniferum
CCCCCCCCCCCCCCCCCCCCCCCCCCTCTCCTTCTCCTTCTCCCTCCCTCCTTCGTCACGTCACACCACAGCAGATCACATGGAGGCGCTGGAGCACGTCGAGTTCGCGTACAACCGGCAGCGCGGCGAGGCGCGCTACGCCGCGTTCACGCACCGCGGAGTGCCGCCGCGGTACCCGCCGTTCGTGATGCAGCTGCCCGTGCTGCTACTGCCGTGGGACGCGGACCGACGCGGCATCATGTGCTTTTTGCACCCGGCGCACCAGGAGCCGCTCGCGACGCCCGAGGCCACGCAGGACGAAGGCGCGAACATCGGAGTGTGCCGCTGCGGGGTCGTCAAGTACGGCAAGTACTTCCAGCGCAACCGGCTGCAGGACCTACCGACGTACGATGTGGCGGTCAAGATCATGGACAAAGGGCAACTCGAGCTGCAGCGAGACGACGTATTTAACGAGGTGCGCGTGATGGCGCAGCTCCAACCGGCGGGCTTCTCCGGGGTCTACAACTCGCCGCACTTCTCGCAGTGGGAGTGCTATTCGGACGGGTTTAACGAGTACATTGCCATGGACTGGGCCGCGAATGGGAGCTTGATCATGTACGCGAAGCGGAGACTGACCGAGTACAAGAAGTTTGCCGTCGAGAGCCTCGTGCAGTCCATGACGTCGCTCGAAGGGCTGGAGCGCACCGTGAACGCCTTTCTAGCGAGAGCGTGGATGTTCGAAGCGCTCTATATCTTTGACGGCGTCATGAAAGGACTCGCGTACATGCACGCGCAGAACGTGTGCCACCTAGACATTGACCCGTGCAACATCGTGATCGACGCGAACTACAACTCGCGCATCATCGACTTTGGCAGCTCGGAGATCATGGACAACAACGGCTTTGCCGGCTCAGACGACCGGCTCATCAAGTTCAAGCCGCTCTACGTGGCGCAGGAAGTGCGCAATCACAACGCCCACCCCGCGCCGCGTCCAGGATTCCTCGGCGCTCCAGCAGATATGTGGTCCTCAGGCGTGCTGGTACGTAACACACAGCTCTTCGTAACCTTTCTCTTCCATTGTGTGTGAACCGGTTTCTAATGTTTCTCTCATGTGTCGATGCCTATAGCTTTATCAGCTGCTCTGCTTTGGCTACCCGAAGGGCCACCTGGCGCTGGTCTGCGACACAAATTGGCTCAACCACTTGCTGTTCCACGCCAATGATGGGGTCGGGTACCCGCCGTGTCTGGGCCAGGAGGGCTGTCTGATCTGCTTCCGCGAGATCCAGTTCCCGCCCGTAATTTATGAGATCTTCCGCGGTCTGCTCGTGGCCGAGAGCCCGCTCGAGCGCCTGACCGCGTTCGACGTCTCGAATATGCTCCAGTCGCTGCTCGTGGACTACGAACAGGACTTCCGCGCGCGGTCCCAAGTGGTGCTCGAGTCTTTATGAGCAGGCAGGAAACAGTTTGAAACTATTATGAAGACAGACGATGGCGACAAGAACGACGCTGAACAAGAACGAGAACGAGAACGAGAAGACGAGGGTGACCAAGCGCGCAGGGTGAACTATTAGGCTGTCGGAATTTTTGAGCAAGGAGCAACGACGTATGCGTGGGCTTATACCTCCTTCCACACGCACACACACATTCCAGACCCCGCACAAACAAAAGAAAGAGAGAGTGAGAGAAGCAAGCACCCACCTAGGCAAGGTACATCATCATCATCATCATCATCAGAGTCGTGTCGTCCCCCCTCATTCTTGAAGTCTGTAGAGAGACGTGCGCAATCGCACTGGGCGAGACGCGAAGTAGAATTTTATGTGTAACTTCTTTTGATAAAGCTATGAACGAAGACAACAAGCAAAGTGGCGGGAGTACCGTAGTGTCGTTGACTTGATTATTCCGAGTGGACTCAAGTTTGACGGGACGCACACGCTCAAAGCATAAAGTGATCTAATAAATATTGAAGATCTCCCAAGCGAATGCGACTATGAGGCAGTAATGGAAATTCAAGAAAGTGTGGAGCATCAGGAAGGAGGCAGCACACGTTGCTAATCCAATCTGTCACGGAGAGAGTGGTCACTCTCACAGGTGATGTCCAGCTTCGGCTTTAGCATTTAGTTTCGCTTGTGTATTCCAAATGTTAATGAAGAAAAAATCCAACGAACTTAACTATACCCATCTGTGTGCTGATTGGATCATGTACGAACTTAACAACCCAATCTAAAAAAAACTTCCAGCCTTATAAAGTGCGCCTTCATATTATTTTTTGGTCCGCCCACACTTGCTTTACTACTCAGACCGCCAATTCGGTGCGAGAGACGACGACGACGACGACGCTTTCGCGCTGACGCTTGCTTCTCCATCAGCCTCCCGGGTGCGCGCCGTCTTATAGCGTTCTCCCAGACGAAGAGAGCGAGCGAGCGTGTGTGTCTTGTGCGCGCATTAGTACCAGGAGCGACAGCGTCACCGGAAGCGCGCCATACGTACGACTGTGAGTTGTGAAGAGAGCAAGCAACGAACGATTTCTGGACGTGAGTGAAGAAGCACGGAAAGGATGAAGCACCGGTGGATGGACGTGGTGAAGCGCAGCAAGGATGCGATCACGAGTTCCCCCAAGAGCGACAGCAAGAAACAACAGCAGCAGCAGGCTCAGCAGCAACAACAGCTTCATGTGCAGCGCAACCAGCGCCAGTCGCTCTCGTCGCCCTTTGGCTCGGCGCACACGATGATCCCGCGCTCGCAGTCGATGATCGACGTGATCGCCGCGTCCATGGGGCCAAGCAGTAATAGCAGTAACGCAGGCACGAATGTGTGCCAACATTATGGGGATTTTGTGGCGAACGACGTGGAGAACCCGGCGTTCTTCCACTTTGACGACCGCTGCAAGAGCGTCGGTGGCGCGTGCAGCGTCGCGAGCGTGCTGGAGAACTGCGTGCTGCAGGGCGGCGTGCACCACACGTACATGAACGTGCTCACGTACTTGGGCTGTCCGCTGCGCGCTGACTCGTGCTGCTACTCCATGTCGGTGCAGTGGTTCCGCGCGTTCGGCGGTCACGACGACTTCCAAGTCATCCCAGGTACGTCCTTTGTTGTTAATCCATATTGGTTCAAACGCATACAAGAACGGATACAAACTAACCATGGGACTGTCTTATAGGTGCCTGCGACGAGTTCTTCACAGCCACTGCAGACGACATTGGCGCACGCATCCTGGCGAAGGTGATGATCGAAGACGAAGACGTGGTCAAGACCAAGATGCTCGAGTACGGGCCGATCAAGGAGGACCCAGAAGTGCGCTCCAAGGTCGAGATGTACCTCGAGCGCAAGTCCGTTCTCTTCATGGTACGCTTTGACAATGCCATTGCGCTATCGGCAGTGTTGGAGTGTGTCAATATCCTTAATTGGCTTTTCCACTTTTTTCGCTGTGTAGGGATTGCAAAGCATCTCGGTTCGCGATGGAGAGGAGTACCCAAACAACGTCGAGCTGCGCGTACGCTATTTTTTTGGTGGTTCAGACAGTGGCCATCGCTTTCCAAGTCCTGACTCTTTAACATCGTTGGTTTGTTTTTTACTGTTTGTACAGGAATCCTGGACGTTGCTCATTGACGACCGCCGTGTGCGTCTGACGTGCGAGTCATCGCTCATTCCTCCATTTGAGGCCATTTACAACAGTGACCTGAAGGTGAGCGTTATTGCCTGGTTGATGGCAGTAGTTTCAGTGATGGTTCATTAATCCTAAACGCGTATCTTGTTTGTGCTGTCTTTATTTTCCAGGTTGAGGTCGTGCGAAGCGTTCCGAACGAGTTCTGCCTGTACCTGGCAGAGAACTGCTTTGTGCACCTGCGTGCCGAGTCAAACATCGTGCGCGACATCATCGTGCTCACGCTGCGCGCGTTCCGCAATGGCGCCGTGTCGAACGAAGCGGTGAACAATGCGGCGTTGAAGGGCATGTCCCCGATGCTCACGATCCGAAACCTGGCGGAAGTGAACAAGCCTGTACGTATTGCATAACCTGGTTGATAGCTGCGACATGTTACATTACGAAATGCTCAGTTGAGAATGACTGTGTTACATAACTACAGGGCGAAGACTTTGTACCAGCGCCGACGTACGACCTGCCATGGAACCGCCAGGAGCCAGATCCAGACTTCTTCTCGGACGCGTCATCCAGTTCAGGCAATGAGAAGTCACCACTGGGGAGTCTTGCGAGTAATTCAAGCTTCACGCATGGCGGAGGTGGCGGAGGTGGTGGTGGCTCATCGGTAGCACCTCCTGTCTCGGGCTCTGGTTCTCACTTTGCGGAAGAGATTGACGACTCGCTGCTGCTGGACGCCGAGGCGCTGATCGGCAACGCGATGAAAATGGGCATCAAGAACCAGATTCTACCGCGCGCGCCAAGAAAGATCTCGATTTTCGACATTCCAGACTTGCAGATCGTCGAGACGCTGGACACTTCGTCGTCGGGAACGCCGCGGAGACACAGATCCCATCATCAATTTCACGTGGGTTCACGAGACAGCTTCGGCTCTAGCAGCGACTTTGAAGGGAGCGAGTTGAGTCACGGCAGCTTTGACAGCACTGCTGCTATAGGTGGTGAGCATACAGCTCTTTCAGATATCGACGGCGCTACTGTCGATGAAGCCATCACGAATTTCCAGACCAAGTTCCAAGCGGACTCGGAGATCGACGCGATGAAAGCCCAGTACACAGCGATTTTCTGTGCCATGCAGCGCGAGCTGAGCGAGTCGAAGAAGCGCATCGCCAAGCTCACGCAGCGCCTGGACGAGAAGAGCGAGGAGAACGCGGCGTTCCGGAGCGACATTGAGACGCTGCAGGACGCGCTCACGTCGGTGCAGCTTGCTGACAAAGTGAATGAACTCGTAGTGGACGACCTCAAGCAGCTCATGGAGAAGAAGGAGAAGAAGAAGCCCAATGGCGGTGGTAGCACAAGCAGCAGTGATAGTAGCGATGAGAAGAAGACGAAGTCGCCAACAGCGACAGCACTGCCGAAGAACTACTACTGACCGGCTACTACTGTCGCTATCGCTCGAGTGTGCCCCAGTTTGCCTTCGTGATCCAGAACACCAGCCCGCCCAGCATTCGCCTCCATCGCCCTGTATCATGCTCTCTCTTTCTCTCTCTTTCTCTCTCCCTCTCTCTCCTCATATTTATCATAAAAAATCAAATAGAAAACGCAGCTTGTGTGCATTTTCATGGCTCTCACTTCGCAGCGCCATAATAATCCTGTCCACACAAGACAGGGCAGGAAGCGAAGCAGCCCACGCCCAACACGTTCTCATTTTCACTTGTTTCTCTTGGTTTTGTTTCTCGTTATAAATGCAGGTCGGCAATAGATTTCTCTCGTCTGCTTCTCTCACTCTCGCATCCGCGGTCAACGTAGCGGGAGCAGCAGGTCTCCACACTGAAGCCTTCGTCTGGGATACGCCACATAATTCAGCGACAGCGGGCATCAGCAGCGGCACCAAAAACAACAGGCGGGGGTGGGCGGGTCTCGTCGTCGTCGTCTCTCTCTCTCGCTCTCTCTACTGGCTCTTCTCGAGCTGCTCGATGCGCTTGACGAGCGCCGCGTTCTGCGCGATGACGTCGCTCTTGAGGCTGCTGATGGACTTCTGGATCTCCGCGGTGGACTTCTCCACGTCCTCGTTGAGCTGGTAGAGGCCCATGCCGCCGGCGACCGCGAAGCCGACGGTGAACGCGAGCAGGCGCTGGCCGAAGGAGCTGCCGCCGGAGGACGAGGCCTTGGCTGGGGCGGCGACAGCGGCGGCGGTGGCAGGAGTGGCGGCGGTGGCTTCCGTGGCGAACGAGCGGCGCGCGAAGGACTTGGCGGCGTGGCGGAGCAGCATGATGATTGACGGACTCTGAAGTGCTTCTCCTTGTTCACGTGGAGCTCGTATTGGTGAAGTGGCGAGAAACATGAGGCCACAAAAATGTGCAAACCGGTATATACCGGTTTTGAATCGATCATACCCATTTACACCCACTCACCTCAAAACCCTTGTCGGAAAGAACCTTGCGAGGTTTTTCCACGATCCTTCTTATCTACGCTAACAGGTCATTCCCTTAGGAATACCAAGTATAGTGCTCAGCGAGGCATCGACATCCCTCTTATCTTCGCTAAATGGTTTTCTCCTTACAAATACCAAGTGTAGTGCACAGTTTCTCGCCATCGCGACAATTTTAAAGAGGATTGGTCATTCCCATACAAATATCAAGTATAACGACCAATCTCACGAAAATAGCGACTGTTCTTGAGGGAGGTCCCCGAAAGGACGCGGCGCTAGAATACCGGTTAGTGGAGACTCGAAACGACGCAGACAACTCACAACGGGACGCGCCATTATTGTGGCGCTGCAATCGATCGTGCGCATCACCTGACTCTGGTCTGCTGCTTGTAGCTCCCTTGCCTCGCCATCATCTCTCATCCCCAGAAGAACACAGTCTCACACAGCGATGCACTCGTCGAGCAGCTCGATGCTGCTGCACCCGAACGGCAATGGCAATGGCGCCGACCTCACGCAGCTGCAGCGCGAGTACCGCAACATGGAGCTCAACCGCAAGGTGTACGCGGACGAGAGTCACCAGGTGATGCGGCGCCAGCAGGCCGTGATCGACAAGCTCAAGAAGGACAACGACGACATGAAGAACGAGCTGAGCCTCGCGACGCGGCACTTCACGGAGAGTTCGGCGACCCAGCAGCAGGAGCAGCTCGCGAAGCTGCACGACCAGATCGACTCGTTCAACAAGAAGAACATGGCCGAGTCCAAGAAGCTCGACACGCTGATGCAGCAGATTCAGATCATGAAGCACAAGGTACTCCACCAGAAGAAGCACATGGGCGGCGTGAACGCGGCCAAGGAGAACCAGCAGATGGTGGGCAAGCAGATCCGCATCCTCGAGAACCGGCTCGACAAGTCGCTCGTCAAGTTTAACGAGGCGCTCGCGCAGAACAAGATTCTACGAGAGGAGATCGACAACTTGCGCCGCGAGCGTGTCGTGTTCGACACGATCTACCGCAAGCTCGAGAAGGAGCACAACGACAAGAAGAAGCAGATGGCGACCACGATCGAGCTGAGCAACCTCGCGTACGAGCAGCGCGATGCCGCGCAGCTTGAGCTCCGCAGCTTGCAGGAGGCGAATCGCGTCGAGATCGACGATCACCGCCGCATGATTGGCGAGCTCATGGACAAGCTCGAAGAGTCCAAGCGCCAGGGCGGAGGCGACGACTACCACCACCTCAAGCGCGGTGGCGGCAGTGGGGGGAGCGGGATGCATCACGGGAGTCGCCTGGGCGATCTGTCGATGGACGAGGAGCTCGAGATGAAGAAGAAGCTCCAGAAGGGCACGTGGGGGGTCGCGAAGGAGAAAGTGCACGTCCAGGTGTCGATCGAGCGCGTGCAGAACTTTGAAGAGGCGTTCATGAAGATCAAGGCTGCGACGGGCATCGACGACCTCGAGCAGCTTGTGACGTCGTTCATCAAGAAAGAGGACCAGAATTTTTCATTGTTCAACTACGTGAACGAGCAGAGCAACGAGATCGAGAAGCTCGAGGAGTGGCTCACGGAGCTGCGCGAAGAAGAAAAAAAGTACGGCGACGACTCTGGCGACGACGTCAGTCAGCACAAGCAGCTGCTCAGGGACTTGGAGGCCAAGCTCCAGTTCACGGAACAGTCGGCGGAGAAGTGCGAGCAAAAATGCCAGGACGCGCAAAAGGTCGTCAACGCCGTCAAGATCGGCATCCAGAGCCTGTTCAACAAGACCGGTTGCAACTCGCAGGCGATGATCGAGATGCTCGGCGACTCGGTCGTCACGGAGGCCAACATGATGCAGTACCTGGGCGTGATCGAGCAGAAGACCAATGACATCCTGCACCAGTACGCGAACGTCGCGATGCTCATGCAGCAGAAGGCCAAGAAGCAAGGAGGCCACGGCTCCGGCTCGGACATCTACGAGCAAGAAGCGCTGATGATGGCGAACGCCATTGGCGCAAACGTCTCGTCGTCTGGGGCATCGATGAGTGGAGCAGGCAGTTTGGCAGCGAATCACCACCATGCTGGAGCCTCGGGCATTCAGCACCCGGCGTTGCAGTCCGTGCTGGGCATTGGACCGCTCACGCCCATGGGCCAGGAACCGCTGCAGATCAACCCACCAAACCTCGAAGACTACTCGTCTGAGGACGAAGACAGCGGCGACAACGAAGACAACATGCACCCGCTCACGCGCGATGAGCTCAAGGTACGCACGCTCAAGGGGCTGCGCCGCCTCAACCACGTCACCCACGGCCACAACAGCAGTGGCAGTGGCAACGGCAATGGGACGACCTCCAAAGAAGTCAAGCGCGCGAACGGCGCAGCTCAATTCCAGGGCTCGTCAATGAGCTCCAAGTTGAAAAAGTAAGGAGTCGCACACTGTACCAATGACTGATGCAAGCAAACGCACACAGATTCACCTAGGAGCTCCACTTGTTTAGCGGGAGGTTTGCTCATTTACTTGGTCAGAAACAACTCGAAGGGTAGCGTGCTCATCTGCATTCACAGCGAAGGCGCCATATCTATTCTACACAACTAACTACACGGCGACCTACCTTCCTTGTCTTTCAATCAATTCTCACTCGGCTTTCAGGCGTGATCTCTCATGCTTTCAGGTATTATTTGATCATCAGGACTGGTCGCTCTCTTCGCTGTAGAGGTAGAGTCTCGAGAACGGCGTCGTCGGGTGCAGATGCACCGCGCAGAACGGACAGATCGCGCGTCCGTTGGGCATCAGCAGCTTCGAGTAGTATGAGGCCAGCTTGCTGCTGATGGCGTGGCCGCACGGGTTCAGCACGCATTCGGGGATCCGGTTGCGCTCGGCCGCAGACTGTAGCTGCGAGTTGTCCTTCAGCAGCAGCTTCACGAGGAAGCCCGGGTGGCGGCACAGCGGACACATGCGCAAGTTCGCGATGCGCTCTTCGTAGCCAAACACGTGGCCGCACGCTGGGAACACGTGCGGGATCTCGAGCGGATCCGTCTCTTCGCCTGGCTCGGGGGGCGTGAACCTCAGCGAGTGTAGCTGCACGGGGCACTGAATGTTCAGTCTCTCCAGTTGGTCGACGACCGACGAATTGGTTCGCCGTCCCATCGCCGCTTCGTCGCATTCCGCCAGCGATGCGCGCTCACCGGCAAGTTGGGATAGTGAGCGGTAATTCGTCTGGAACTGAAGCTGGACGCCGCCCAGGTCGATGATCGCGCCGTCCGTCAGAATCGGAGGCACGCCGTCGGATCCAGCGCTCGGGCGGTTGAACGTCGAGTGGCGCACGACACCTCCGCTCGCTGGCAGTTGTGCTGTTGAACTCCTGGACGAGGTGGCAGGCGCCGTGCGGGACTCGATCGCGTACAGATTCCCATTCACCGACACTTCGAACCACTGCTTGTGCTCGGGGAGCCACACGCGCACGCCGTTCTTGGTCACGCCGTCGATCGGGATCTCGCTCGGGTCGCTCACTTCCATCTCCAAGTGGTCCATGTCTTCTGCTGTAATGCTCGTGGTAATAACGTCGCGGCTCGACGTGTGGCTCGACTGGTTGGATTCTCGTCTGCTCAACGACGATGATGCCTGGGCACTCGGTCGGTGGCTATGGGTACTATGAGGCTCCTGTTTCAGCAAATGGGACGCGACGCACACGTGGTCCACCGGCAGCTTCTTGAACCACGACGAGCACCCCTGGCAGTACTTGAGTGCGTGGCCTGCCGTCGACATCTTCCTCGTGACGTCAAAGCCGCCGGCAAAGATGCGGCACTCGTACGGTGGCTCGCGGGAGCACAGGATGCGCGCAGCAAAGCGCGAGATCGTGCCCGAGGCCCCCACGCGCGGGCCGGGGATCACAAAATCGTTCTGGCGGCAGGGCATGCGGCCGATCTGGAACATGTCGGTCGCGGGGTCCAGTTTGTACTCGGTGATGCTCGCGTGTGCGTCCTTGTCGTTCATCGGCACGCACATCAGGAACGGGGTGTCGGCCGTAAGAGGCATCTTGAGTCCATTGCCGTTGCTGGAAGTATCACCACTACTGCTGCTTGTACTACTGCTGCTGGAGGTAGTCGCTGTGCCGGAGCTGCTGCCGTTGGCGTCGTGGTTCTCGGATTCTTTGACAAGCGCGCGCTTCATGTCCACCGCGTCCATCATGCGCTTGGTGACCGTCTTGATATCCTTCGAGGTCACTGGAAACAACGATGAAGACGATGAAGAAGAAGCACTGACAGAAGCCGTCGATGCTGCTGGAAGTCCCTTTTTCTGGCAGAAGTGGTGGAAATGGCTCAGCAGCACGCCGTTCGCGCGCTTGCGCTTCTGCAGAATGTACTGCGCGTTCTGGTCGCCGATGGGCTCCCAGAGCTGACCGAGCGACTTCTTGCTCGACGAGTAATTGCCATTAGCATTGCGAGTTGGAGCGGACGCTGGCGGGCCACTACCGCTAGTAAACGCACCAGCAGCAGTAGTAGCAGAAACAGTAGCAGTAACGCCATTACGACCACTTGAATCAGGCGGTGCGCGCGCAGCAGCTGGATCTGTCCGCGAGCCTCCGCCGTTGCCATTCACCTGCGCGCTGTTCTCGCCAGTCGCGACGCCGAGCCCAAACGACTGCTGTTGCTGGAGCGGCGGCGAAGCGCGTGAGTGCGAGTGTGAGTGGGAGTGTGAGTGGGAAGCCTCACTGCGCGGCGGTGTGCCCACGGTCGCCACGCGGTAGCTGCTGTAGCCGAGCACCACGAGCCGTCCGTACTCCATCCGCGTTACGGCTCTCTGGATTAATCAACCCACACAAATAACAGAGAACGATCGAATGACGATGGCAATCTTCTTGTCCTTTCTTGCGCTGCGTCCTGTAGTCGATTGCCTGCAGGACGAGAAGAAGACGAAGACGAGCGCGTAAAGCGAGCGAGCGATCAGCGCCTCCGAGAGAGTTCGTGTCTCTCTATCTGTCTGTCTGCTCACCTGCTGCTGCTGGCGTCGGGGGCTTCTCCTTCCACAGAGAGAGAGAGAGCGCGCGCGCGTCGTCCGTTAGCTTCCGCTCGTGGTCGGTCTTCTTTTCCGCCCGGTTCTTCTTCGCGACTGCTGCTCTCTCGGTATTTCTATTTTGGGTCTAATTATTACTCAACCAAACCCTGTCGAAATCGCTACTAAATTAAAGAAACCGAAGAAATATAATAAATAATAATCTGTGACGTGTGAGAAGATTAAGCAACTCCGATCTTCGCGAGTGGTGGGTGGCGGAGGTGACAACTTCGTTTGACTTGGCTCCTTCCTGCCTTTGGGCAGATCCACTCATTTTTTTCTGTTGCTATAACTCACAAGCTCTGTCGCCATGCCAACGTGACTCTCCATGAGACTGCGCTAGGCTATCAGAGTGCCCAGTTCCCCCCACCTAACTTCAGTTCTGCTTCTTCATCGCTTGGAACACTTTGCCCACCACCAGCGACTGGAGCGGACCGTCGACCAGCGCTTCGTACGTCGCGGGCGCTTCCTGGATCTTCTCAATCACCAACGAGAACTGCAGCAGTGTGTCCTACGCAAT
Source organism: Globisporangium viniferum (assembly GCA_023333705.1). Lineage (NCBI taxonomy): Eukaryota > Oomycota > Peronosporomycetes > Pythiales > Pythiaceae > Globisporangium > Globisporangium viniferum. The sequence goes on from JAASFI010000159.1 coordinate 11,543, forward strand.
TATCAATGGCATAACCAACGAGAGTTGGTCAGTTGATACACAAAGTGAGACCTTGAAGCCATGGTTTAAAAGCGAACTGATTGCTACTGAGGCCCAACGTACCATGATCGCGTTGCTCTTGTACTCGATTGACTGCTCGAGGTTGTCGGTCTTGCGGATCGCGAGCGACGGAATGACGTTTTCGCTGGCGTTCGAGTCCTTGCGCTGCAACGCAATGTCGATCCCGAGCGAGCCAAAGTTGTCGAGGTTGCGCTGCAAGTTCACGAGCGTCCTCCGCATCGAGACGAATTGGTGGAGCACGTCGAGCTCTTTCTCAGCAAGCGCAAAGAGCTCAACCGACCGAGGCGACGGGGCAACTGGTGGCTGCTGCTGCTGCTGCTGCTGCTGTTGTTGCTGTTTGCTATTTGGGCGGCTTAGATCCACCAGAGCCATCAGATTGCGCTTGGTTCCACGCCACGACGCGGACGAGCCACCCTGTGCAAGCAGTTGTTTATTACAAGAGAGACTCAGTACTAGGATACACCTCTTCTTGTACCAATAGCTCATGTTCCCAACCGCAAAGGCAACGCACCCTCTTGACGACCATCTTCTCCATGTGCTTCTCGTAGAGCTCGTAGAACTTGCTGCCGACCAGCGACACGGGCATCGCCGAGTAGATCGTCGAGATGATCACGACGCAGATGCAAAACACTTTGCCGATCGACGTGCGCGGCACGAAGTCCCCGTACCCGACCGCAGTGAGTCTACATACGTACACAAAGGCATACAGAACGAATCAGAGCCACTGGTTCGTTGGGTCCCCTTCATGTGGACAATGGACACTTGACGTACGTGGTGTAGGAGAGCCACGTGGATTTGATCATGTCGATGATCGTCACTGGCCGGCGGTCCTGGATCAAAATACGCTTCCCTTCGGGCAGATGCGCCGCGAGCCGGGGCGCGAGCACGTTCTTGTGCCACCACAGGCACTCTTGGCCCACGAAGCACTCGGTGCCGCGCTCGATCTCGTAGAAGAACGCGCCGGCGAGGATACACCCGGTGAACAAGAAGAAGATCTACAGACGTGGATGGCATAGAACAAAGGTGACACATTAGTGCTTGCACACGTGGCACCTGCGAGTCCGCTAGGCTGACGACTACCACGCACCGGAATGACGAGCTGCTTATAGACCCCCTTTGCAGTGCTGGCGAGCACCTTGGTGCCTTTGAAATGCTGTACAAAGGTGCCAGATGAAAAAAGGCAAACAAAGGTAGTCAGTCAGTCTCCATCCCAACAGAAGGAATGGAAGGTAGGTAGGCATATGGGAAAACTTGGAGGTAGGACGACGGCAACGTACTCTAGTCAGTTTCAGGATCCGCATGGTCTTCATGACGCGGATCACCGAGAGAAATGACGGCGACGTGGCCACGATCGCGTACGTCGGCTCCACATTCTGCACCAAGTATTGGATCACCTAGCAAGTTTCGCCCATTTTCACACATGGCCACACACACAGACACACACGTTAGATAGAGCTCAAGCACCCCCCACCAACGACACTTAGACTAACTAGACGCAGGATTCCTCACCTCCACGAAGAACGGCACGATCGCCAGGATGTCAAAGACGATGTAAAAGTCCCGGATGAGCCGCGCGCGGTCGCGCGACGCGACGAACCGCAGGACGAGCTCGAGCGTGAACGCGAGTCCGAACATCCACTCAAAGTAGATCCAGTAGGGCCCCATGTCGATGATCGTGTTGTATTTGTTGCACTGCTGTCGGTAGCAGATGATCGAGACGCCCGCGGAGCCAAAGACGTCGTCGCAGCTCGGGGCCGACGCGTTCAACGAGCCAAAGTTCAGTCCGTTCGCATAGCAACTGGGCGATTTCGATGGGGGAGTGCACGTGAAGTCGAGCTGCTGCGAAAAGTTTGTTGCTCCCTGTGCATCGCGCGCGAAACAGCCCGCGTCCGGACCCGTCCACCGAGTGCCCTTGAAGCCCGTCTTGGTGCAGTAGTCGTACACCACGCGGCGGCACGCCGGGGTCTCCACGCCCGAGGTGGCGAGTTCTGGCAGGGACTCGCAGCAGAAGAGGAACACGCTCAGCAGCGCGAACCCGACCATGACCTTGTTGATCACCGTCGCGACTTGGGACGAGTTCGGCACTTCAAGCGCGAGCCAGAGCCGCCCTCGGAACGACTTGGCCATGGCGCTCGCATCTCGACTGTCCATGCTGGTAGCATCAGGTCCTTTCGGCTTGGCCATCGCGCGCCTCGCCCGCACGTAGATATGGGAGAGCACGCCCTCGGAGCGCACTTCCGGGCCACTCCCCCAACGCTCTTTCTTCTTGTGCGGCACGAAATGTTGCAGTAGCTCGCAGGCTTCCGTGTGCACGCCGAGCAGCTTCTCCATGACCTCCTTGATCTTCGCGAGCCGCTGTGCCTGCGCCTGGGCCGCTTCTTTCGAGTCGGCGTCGTCCATTTTGCTTTTCCGCACCATCTTCTGGATGTTGAGCTGCACTATCCGCCAGGCCTCGAGTAGGTGGAACTGCGTGTTCGTGAGCTGCTGCGTGTACGGGTGCATCTCCTGGGCGTCAAAGGGACTGAGCGTCTCGTCCTGTTGCCGGAGCTTGCGCTTGTTATTCCACTGGAAGTTCTCGTACGTGCTCTGGAAGTTGTTGCCGACGATGAACACGGGCATGGCGAAGTACATCTGGCCGGAGATCATCGCCACACCCGTGACGAACACGGACGCCCCGTTGTTGAGCGACGGTACTTGGTTGCCGTAGCCGACAGTGGCCACACTATGAGGACAAATATCAAAGCATATATAAGTTCAGAGAGAGTGTCCACATCAGATGGACATTGTTTACGGAAGGCGGACAATCAACCAATTTCACATAGAGTACGTACGTGACCATGATGAAGTACGCCGAGTTGAAAATGTCGGTGAACTGGCACGTGTGGATGTTGTAGCAGGGCTCGGCGTAGAAGAGCGCGGTCGCGAGCAGCATCACGAGCGTGAACAGAAAGAACATCGTGATACCCAGCGGCCGCAGACTCGCGCGGATCGACAGGTACAAGATGCGCGTCTGGTCGTAGTTGCGCAGGATGTTGCCGAGGCGCACGGCGCGCAGCAGCCGCAGCAGCGCGATCGTGTGACCAGCGCTGTTCATGTTGTCGAGGTTGAAACCCGGCGCACCTGACACGTTCAGCAGCAGCTGGAAGTACCACGGGACGAGCGCGACGGAGTCGGCGATCGTGAACGGGTCCAGGAGGATCGCCTTCTGGAACTTTTGCACGGCGACGCGGCCGAGCAGCTCCAGTGTGAAGATCACGCTGATCAGCGCGTCCATGCTCTTGTACACCTGCTCCCCTGGGAGGTACGGGTACCCTGGGTCGGACCCGGCAAAGTTCTTGCCCTCGCACGTCTCGGACGCCATCATACAGAAGTTCAAGAGGATCAGCACAAACACTGCGCGGTTGACCATCTTCATCGTGTGCGACTCTGTCGGCTGCCCAAAGATATCGGCGATCACGCCCTGGGTCCGCAGAAACACCGACCGCTGGTACCCGTGGATCGGCGAAGGCGGTTGGACGTGCTCCGCCGCAGCGACTTGGACTGTCTGGGTCGCTAACGCAGCTGTCGGCTCACCACTGCCTGCGCTCACTGTGCTCCGTGGAGCTAGGTGGCTGTGCTTTGGGGTACTACGTTGGCTTCTACCTTCTCGCTTGCTTTGGTCATCAGCGTCGTCGTCGTCGTCGTCGTCGTCTTCGCCATGGGTGCCGGCGAGGGAAGGAGAGTACGCGACGGGGTAGATCCGCGGCGAACTGCTCGCTCCGCTGGACGAGGTGAGGAAGCGCGAGATACTGCGCGAGTACGACTGGCTCACGTCTCCAATCCCTCTGGTGTTCTGTTTCTTCGTAGCGAACGTGTAAGATTGCATCTCATCTGTGGCCGCTGCTGCGTTAGTGGAGTTCGCTGAGGCCGGAGGAGCTCGAGGACCGATGTACGACGTGCGCTTGTGCAGACCTAGAAGCACCTTTGAGCCTGGTGAACGAGTCGAATTACTGGTTGTGCGGTCCTCTGGTGGCGTTAGTGGGGGTTCGATCGTCAGATTCTCCTCCGAAAGACTCTTACTGGATCCAGCCGCCTGGGGCTCGCCATTGCTTGGACGGTGCCACGCGTGGTTTCGTTCCGTCTGGAGCTCAGCTGGTTCTCCTCCAGAGCCCACGGATTTGAGGTCGATCGCGACCTCGGTTGCAAATCCGTAGCGGTTGGGATTACCGCTGGCGCTGCTTGCTGCGCTTGCCGAGCCTGCGTTCGGGTGCTCTGGTACATGGAGAATCTCACAGCCTTCAACGGGCTCTGTTGGTGTGTCAGGGGGCGGCAGTTGTCCCTCCGAAATGAACCGGAGCTCCGAACGGCGCTTGCCAAGCTCTGACGGCTGCAAGGAGCTGGAGCTCGGTCGCGCCGAGGTCTTTAACTCGGGACCATCTTCCACTTCGCTTTTGCTGTGGCCCACTGCGCTGGGGAGACTGAACTCCGTGATTGCCTGGCCATGCTTGAACTCCTTCTCATTGAGTGGCATGGATGGGGGCTCACTAAGCAGTGGCGGAGTCAGAGCTTGGAGAACGAGAGGGGGTAGTACGGCCTTGTCGTCCTTGAGATGACGGATCCGGGTGCCTGCCTCAGCTCCTTCTGTTTCTTCTTCGCTAGAGTGTTCTCGTACCTGGGACTCACGAGTCGAGACCTCGCTCATCTGAAAACGGCCAGGCCGCTTGTCAGATCAACGAAACCCTCGCGTGAGTCGAGTGGCGTCCGCCTGATACTATTGCTGCTGCAATCTCCGAACTCTCCACGTCGCGCGCATGAAGCTCGGTTGTCGGTGGCTTGACGAGAGGGAGTACCAGCAAGTCAGGTCGTCTCGAAGGCTTCGGAGCACTAGCGACGGACTCTACCTCCAGCAGCAGCGCCACCCCACCAGAGACCAGGAGAGCGGCTTAACACTCGCAAAAAGTCACTTGCACCGCGCCAAACAAGCAAACGCTATTGATTGCTCGCTGGTCCAGTCTCACGCTTCACCGCTATACACTGAATGAGCCCTCGACGGGGTTGTGACTCTATTTGCAGCTTTCAGCCGATTTGGGCGGGCGAGCGCAGACGCAATTTGCTTTCCGAAACGAATAGTAGCCCAAATTTGCGCCATCTCCATTCGGAACCACAGCACGACCGTCGCGTCGCTAAGTATAGCGTGAAAAGAGAGCCCTGTAACCCCTGAGCGGGTAGGTCGACGATCAGAGAGCAACACGTGACTTGTTTCAAGTACAAGCCCTGTTCAGTTCTTTGCCGACGTCGACATGCGGGGGCAGTCGCGCCATGAGCTCCAGGACGATCTCCTCTTGATTGATCGTGTCCTGGCTGCCGTCTGGCTTGACTTTCTCGGTCTTTCCGCGTCCCACGCGGCGCTTGGGCTTGCGCTTGGACATGTCTGGCGACGAACTGAGCTCTTCAAAGTTGTCGTGGTTGAGCAAGTTGCCCAACTGATTGTAGAACGACGCACTCTCGAATAGCGTCATGGGGCGAGCTTCGCGCTTGCTCCCGTGGCTGCGGCTCAAGTAGGTTGAAGTCTCTTTCAGCGCAGACGACGACAGCGTGTTGTCGGTCACAGCCCATCGGTTCGGGTGACTTGTTACAAGTCTACAAGCCCTGCGTGGCATTTTGTATGCGCACAGTACTCGCGGACCTTTACGAAATCGACGCATCCGAGTCAAACCAGCAGCAGCAACACGAAGCGCTTGGTGTTAAGCGCGACGTTGACATAGGATGGCACAGGATAATGGCGCAACGAGAAGCTCTTGTCCATCCATCTATCTATCTGTCCATTCATTCCTACCTAGCGCCATGTAGCCTCCCACTCCACCTTCCGTGCCGTGCAGACCAGCTGCCTATCGGCTTGATGAGTAGATAGGGTAGTATTAAATAGCAGCGCCAACCTACCCACAAAGCTACGCAGACATCACCTTCCTGCTTCGCTCATCAATTGGCAAAGCGCTGGTCTTTGTCCTGCGTAGCTCTTGGTGTTACGGGTCCACACAACCACAGATTCTGAACCAGTCAGGTTGAAGTGGGTCGGTTAAGTTCGCACCATCATCGTACTTTATCACTTTAAAGGTTTTATCATCTCGAATGAGGTTTTTCACATGACTGGTTGGTTGGGCACGGAAGCGTCGCGAGCGCCAATTGCATAAAGCGACGCAGATCGCCTGAGCGCATTGGTCACCTCTGCTCTTCTCGCAGCCTTCGTGTGCGAGCAGCTACAACCAGCCAGCCAGCCAGCCAGACAGACAGACAGGGCCAGCAGCTTGCTTCTAAGACCTACAGACAGACTGATAGCGACACTGAGCTAGGATGGTTGGCGTGGAGAAGAAGAGCAAGAAGAAGAGCGGCAAGGACGCCGGTGGCGACTTCGGCACCGTCTGGGCGACCACCAACCCGTCGTCCGCGTCGCGCTCGTGCCCGACCAAGACGTATGTTTGCTTGCGTTGCATGCATGTGTTGCATGCATTTGTATTGCTATGCGTTGGCAGTTCTCGTACTAATGGATGTGGTTGCGTGTATGTTGCTCTAACTATTGAACTCGTGCAGCAATGACAAGCTCCAGAAGCTCGTGTCGCCGCACCTGGACTCGTTCAACTTTTTCCTGACCGAGGGGCTCGACCTGGCGGTCGCCAACATGGACAAAGTGCCTGTGGAGATCCCGAACCAGCACCAGATGACGATCTGGATTGAGAGCGCGCAGGTGGGCTTCCCGACCAGCGAGAACCAGATCACGGGCGAGCGCAAGCTCTACCCGAGCGAGTGCCGTCAGCGCGGCGTGTCGTACACGGCACCTTTGGTGGTGACGCTCGCGCGCTCGTTTGCGGGCTCCAACAACGTCGAGCGCATCCAGCGCGTGGTCGGCGACATCCCGATCATGGTGCGCTCCAAGCGCTGCCACCTGAACGGCCTCTCGCCGCCAGAGCTCGTGAAGAACCGCGAAGAGGCGAACGAGATGGGCGGCTACTTCATCTGTAACGGCAACGAGCGCTGCGTGCGTCTGCTGCAGATGCCGCGCCGCCACCACATCATGGCCGTGCGTCGTGGCGCGTTCGCGAACCGCGGCGACCTCTACACGGAGCTCGCGGTGTTTATGAAGTGCGTGCGTCGCGACCAGTCCGCAGTCACGGTCACGTGTCACTACTTGGAAGACGGTAACGCCACCGTGCGTTTCGGCGTGAAGAAGCAGGAGTTCATGATCCCAGTGGGCCTCGTGTTCAAGGCGCTGTACCCGATCACGGACCGCGAGATCTACGAGCGCGTGCTGCGCGGCGAGCATGAGAATACGTACCTGTCGGCGCGTGTGGAGCTGATCCTGCGCGAGGCCAAGAAGTTCTCGCTCTACTCGCGCGACGAGGCGCTCGCGTACCTGGGCAAGCACTTTCGCCACGTGATGCCGAACGCCTACGAGTCCATGAGCAACGTGGACGTCGGCTCCAAGATGCTCGACGAGTTCCTGTTTGTGCACATCCCCAAGGGCGAGAAGGGCCGCGCGCAGAAGGTCGAGCTGCTCTGCCTCATGCTGCGCAAGCTCTACGCGTTCGCCAAGGGCGACGTGCGCGAAGACAACGCCGATTCCGTCATGAATCACGAACTGCTGCTCCCAGGTCACCTGTACCTCATGATCCTGAAGGAGAAGCTCCAGGAACAGCTCGCGGCGATGCGCGCCAACATCCTCAAGGAGTGCACGGGCAGCAAGCGCAGCGTCGTGATGGACCAGGTGTTCCTGCGCAAGATGTGGGAGCGCACGTCGAACGTCGGCCACGCGATGACGTACTTTCTCAACACGGGCAACCTGCGCTCGTCGAGCGGTTTGGATCTCATGCAGGTCGCGGGCTACACGATCGTCGCGGAGAAGCTCAACTACTACCGTTACTTTTCGCACTTCCGATCCGTGCATCGTGGCCAGTTCTTCACGGAGATGAAAACCACGGCCGTGCGTAAGCTGCTCCCAGACTCGTGGGGCTTCCTGTGTCCAGTGCACACGCCCGATGGCTCGCCGTGCGGTCTGCTGAACCACTTGGCGGTCGAGTGCGAGCTCATCTCGTACCCAGCGCACAAGGCGGACGACTACCTGGCGCAGGAGATGAAGGTCGCGCGCTTCTTGGCGAGCTTGGGCATGATCCCGACCTCGGGTTACGCCGATGGCGCGCTTGTGGTGCCGTACTCGTACCTGCCCATCATGATGAACGGCAAGGTGCTCGGTGGCGCGCCTGCTGCCGTGTGCAAGCGCATCCAGGAGGTGCTCCGTCAAGTCAAGTCGGCGGAGGACCCTGCCGAGCGTCTCGAGCACGGCATCGTTGCGAACCTGGAGGTGTGTCTGATCATGCCGACGCTCGGCGGCGTGTACCCAGGTCTCTACCTGTCGGCGGACGCTGCGCGCATGTCGCGCCCCGTGGTGCAGATGGACACGAAGCGCGTGGAGTACATTGGCCCGATGGAGCAGGTGTTCATGGACATCGCGGTGACGAAGGACGACATCCGCCCCGCGACGACTCACATGGAGATCAAGCCGACGAACATGCTGTCGCTCGTGGCGTCGCTCACGCCATTCTCGGACTACAACCAGTCGCCGCGTAACATGTACCAGTGCCAGATGGCGAAGCAGACCATGGGCACGCCGGCGCACTCGATCGTCAACCGCACGGACAACAAGATGTACCGCATCCAGTCGCCGCAGATCCCGATCGTGCAGAACGAGCGTCTGCGCGAGTACCAGCTGGACGAGTACCCGCTGGGCACGAACGCGGTCGTGGCCGTGATCTCGTACACGGGTTACGATATGGAAGACGCGATGATTCTCAACAAGTCCTCGTACGAGCGAGGCTTCGGACACGCGTCCGTGTACAAGCAGATCAACGTGGACATTGGCGCCGAGGGCAAGCAGGGCGGCGCGTCGAAAAAGTACTTCTCGAACGTCAAGCCCGCCACGGGCGAGCAGTGCTCGACGAGCCTGGACCGCGACGGGTTCCCACACATCGGCCAGGTCGTGAACTACGGCGACCCGATCGCGTGCTGGATCGATGAGACCACGGGCGAGGCGCAGTACCAGAAGCACAAGGAGAGCGAGCCGGCGATCATCGAGCAGATCAACATGATCGGCAACTCGTCGCAGGCGTCGGAGCACACGAAGGCGGGCATCAAGCTGCGCTTCTGCCGTAACCCGACGATCGGCGACAAGTTCTCGTCGCGTCACGGACAGAAGGGTGTCATGAGTATCCTGTGGCCACAGGCGGACATGCCGTTCGCGGAGTCGGGCATGTCGCCGGACATTATCATCAACCCGCACGCCTTCCCGTCGCGTATGACGATCGGTATGCTGATCGAGTCGATGGCGGCGAAGACTGGTGCGCTCAAGGGCAAGTACATGGACGCGACGCCGTTCCAGTTCAGCGAGAAGGACCGCGTGATCGACTACTTTGGCTCGCAGCTCAAGGAGCACGGCTACAACTACATGGGCAGCGAGCCGCTCTACTCGGGCATCTCCGGCACTGTCATGCAGGCGGATATTTACATGGGCGTCGTGTACTACCAGCGTCTGCGTCACATGGTGAGCGACAAGTCCCAAGTGCGCGCGACGGGGCCGATGAACTCGCTCACGCGCCAGCCAGTGAAGGGCCGTAAGAAGGGCGGCGGTATCCGTTTCGGTGAGATGGAGCGCGACTCGCTGCTCGCCCACGGCTGCGCGTTCCTGCTGCAGGACCGTCTGATGAACTGTTCCGACAAGCACATCGCGACCGTGTGTACGAACTGCGGCTCGCTGCTGTCGAACGCGACGCAGCGAGCAAGCGTAGAGACGGCCGGCCAGGGCGAGATCGCCGTGGCCATGAAGTCCAAGACCCAGTGGTACTGCCAGGTGTGCCAGAGCGGCGAGAACTGCCAGGCGGTCGCCATGCCGTACGTGTTCCGGTACCTCGCGAACGAGCTCGCAGCGATGAACATCAAGATGTCGCTGAGTTTGAAAGGATGCTAACTGCAAGTAGCTACCATCAATCATATCAGGCAGTCACACAACCAAACCCCCCCTCCCCCGTATTTCATTTCCGCACAAGACCAAACAGCCAAAGAAGAAAACCATAACAACAATAGATACACTTTTCCCTCATTTCCCAAGCCTTCCCAGCCAGTCAATCTCCCTCCCATTGACTCTCAGAAATTCACAGAAACAGCGAGTGGTGGCCAACTCACAAAGACACGGAGTGATGGTTAGCCGTTTCGCTAGACGTGTGAAGTAACGCGATGAAGTGGCAAATTGAGGTGGTCCACATGAACGGATATCCAGCACTCCAAGAGACGCGAAGAAGGCGAAATGGCTTCGTAACTGCAGCGTTCAAGGCCCCGACGTGGCAGCTCCAACCCCTTGGCGGGAGACTCAGAAACCTATAGCCATCACCGCCGCCTCTCGTAGATCCCTCGCTTGCTGCTGTCTGCACACAGCTGATCTCGCTCGCTTCTCAGCTCATTGCGCTCAGCCGTGCTGCCCAAAAGAGAATGCCCCACTGCTGTTGAACACTCTCAGCCATCGGCGCACAGTAAGCTAACATCGACGCCACACGCGCACGCACACAAAACACAAACACGGGTCGACGCCTGTTTTAAGAGCAGACGAAAGGGCATCATCCACTCACGATGAGAAGCAGCGCGTCCGACTTCACGTCCTCGCTGCGCAACTCCAGGAGCCCGAGCACGACCCCGCGCGGAGGCAGCAGCAACAGTAATGGAGGCGCGCATGGCGGCGGCAACAGTAGTCACGCTGGAGCTCAACATTATGGGCGTGGGAATGCATACGCTGGGATGAGCATCAGCGTCCCGTCGAACGTGCCGTCGCCGTCCCATTCCGCGAGCGGGAGTGGCAACGGAAGCGCTCGGTCGTCGCCGCACACCAGCACAACCGCAACGTCAAGCAGAAGATCTTCGTACAGCTCCCAGCAACAGCAACAACATCATCACCAGCAGCAAGGCTACCACCAGAGCGCACACCAGCTCGCGCCAGCGTACCTGCAACGCACTGCGATCTCGAATTCCTACAACTCGCGAGGCGACGATGAGACGTCCTCTAACGTCTCTGAGAGTCTCTCGATCGGCAGCGCCAGTGTGAGTGGGAGCGTCTCTGGCGGTGGCGGCTGTGGTAGTGGTAGTGGCGCTTTGTCTTCGCCTGTGAGCGTAAGCTCGAGCGGCTCTCGGTACTCGGAGCGCGGCAGCAACTTCAAGGTCGTGATCCGCGTGCGTCCGCCTTTACCACGCGAGCTCCATGGCGACCGTCCCTTCCAGAATGTGATCAGCGTCGACCCGCCGGGCCACGTGCTCACAGTGTGCGAGAACCTGAGTGCGCTCGCAGACGCCGACGGGAACGCCACCCCAGGCGCCTACGGGAGCCACATGTTCTCGTTCGACCACGTGTACGACCAGCAGTGCACGCAGAGCGCCGTCTACGAGAACACGGCCAAGGCGGTCGTCGAGTCCTCGCTCGAGGGCTACAACGCGACCATCTTCGCCTACGGACAGACCGGCACGGGCAAGACGTACACCATGGAGGGGTTCAACAGCGGCTCCGGGTCCGTCGAAGAGCGCGGGATCATCCCGAGGGCCATCGAGCAGATCTTTTGCCACATCCAGTCCAACATCTCGGCGCGCATGCGGTTCCTCGTGCGCGCGTCCTACCTGCAGATCTACAACGAGTCGATCTCGGATCTGCTCAAGCCCGAGCGCAACAACCTCACGATCCGCGAGGACAAGAAGCGCGGCGTGTTCGTCGAGGGGCTCTCCGAGTGGGTTGTCCGCTCGCCCGAGGAGATCTACGGGCTCATGGAGCGCGGCGGTGCGATGCGAGCCACGGGCAGCACAAAGATGAACGAGGTGTCGTCACGAAGCCACGCGGTGTTCATCATCATCGCCGAGCAGAGCAAGACGTCGTACGTGGACTCGAAGGGCACGGAGATCTCTCCCGATGACTTCACGGCCATGGTGAACGCGTACCAGGCGCGCCATGCCGGCGGTGGAGGTGGAGGCGGCAAGACCAACGCGAACGGGACGATGGCGCTCCACCCGAAGCTCGAGTCGATGATCCGGCAGAGCTTCAAAGTAGGCAAGCTGAACCTGGTGGACCTGGCGGGCTCCGAGCGCGTCCGCCTCTCTGGGGCTACAGGTCAGCGACTCGAAGAGAGCAAAAAGATCAACCAGTCGCTTTCTGCCTTGGGCAACGTGATCGCCGCGCTCACCGACGCGCGAGGGCGGCAGCATATCCCCTACCGCGATAGTAAACTCACGCGCATCCTGGAAGACTCGCTCGGTGGGAACTGCAAGACCACGATGATGGCGATGATCTCGCCCGCGCTGGAGGCGATCACCGAGTCGCTCTCGACGCTCAAGTTTGCGAACCGCGCAAAGAGCATCAAGAACGAGGCGCGCGTGAACGAGGACCTGGACCAGAAGAGTCTGCTGCGCAAATACGAGCGCGAACTCAAGCGGCTGCGCGCCGAGCTCGAGGAGAAGAGCCGCAATGTTGTCGACAAGCGGCGGCTCCTCGAGTTGGACGAGCAGCGGCGTCGCGCCGAGGAGGACAAAATGGCCGCGATCCGCGCCTTGGAGGAGCGCTCGCGGGAGTTCATGAAGGAGAAAGAGGAGAAGAAGAAGCTCGAGCAGCGCATCTCGATGCTCACGTCGCAGATGCTCATGAGCAACCAGCGCAAGAACCCGAACGGTGGCGGAATGGCACGATCTGGAGGGATGGCTGGCGGTGGCGGTGAGCTGGACGCCGACGGGAACCAGGTCGGTGGGATGCCGGGCGATGGGGGAGTCTACGACGCCGAGGATCCAATCATCCGCGATGCGATCAAGGAGCACCAGGACCGCATCCGCAAGGAGTACGAGTGCCGCCTCGCGGACCTGGAGAAAGAACGTGAGAGCATCGAGGAGGAGAAAGCCCAGGTCGACCGCTACAAGCAGCTGCTGCTCAAGCAGCGTGACATCATGATCGCACTCACGCAGCGGCTCAACGAGCGCGACGAGCAGATCACGGCGCTACAGGACGAACTGGATGCCTATGACCGCCACCAGAAGGAGCTCGAGGAGAAACTGGATGAGAAGACCGCGCATCTGATCCACCTGCAGCGCGTCACGATGGAGCACAACGCGAACTCACCCGGGAAGACTAACGCCGAGGTGATTAAGGCGCTGGGCGACTGGGGAGCAAGCGGTGGCGGTGGTGGTGCACGTAGTAGCTCGCAACATTCAGGACCATCACCACCAGGAATGACTGGTGGTGGTAGCTCGGCGCTGACGACCGAGTTGCTGATCACCCACAAGCAGTTCCGTCCGCACCCGACAGAACAGATCGTGTACAACAACAACAGCAATCGCTCCGTCCAGACCAGCAACAACAGCAGTTCCTCTTCCTCTGATGGCGCTACCACCAATGGGCAGGAGAACCTGTTGTCCGCGGAGGAGAAGATGCAGGAGCTCAAGACGCTCGTGGACAACCAGGTGATGGAGCACATGCGCATGGCCAAGGAGCTCGAGGAAGTCAAGTCCGAGAAGGTCTCGATCGAGTTTGTGCTGCGCGAGCGCGTCGAGAAGCTCGTGCAGGTAGAGCTGGAGGCGCGCATGAAGGCCATGAGCCAACAGGGCAAAATTGTAAGCACCAGTAGCAGCAACAACAGCGAGCTGATGCTGATCCAGGAAGAGCGACTGGCGCAGATGAGCAAGCAGCTCAAGGTGCTGGAGCTTGAGAACCAGCACCTAAAAGACGCGAGCCTGAGCAACAACGTGGACCTGAAGAACTCACGAGCAGCGAGTGGGGACGGAGGCGCGACTGACGAGCAGAACAAACAGCTCCATGCGCGCTGCGAGACGCTCGTGAAGGAGCGCAAGGCCGTGCAGACGATCATGGAGCACAAGATCAAGGCGCTCGTGAACGCGATCAGCGAGGCTTCAGACGCGACACTGCAGAGCGCCGGCGGGGCAGACAACCTCGGTGAGCCTGCAAAGTGGCTCACGCGCGAAGTGAACGCGCTGCAGCGACTCGTGAACGCATCTATTATCGCATTGCGAAACGCGGAGAGTGCCAGCGGACCACCACCACCCATGAGCACGAGCAAAATGTCTGCGAGCAGTGAGCCCACGCCTACGAGAGCTTATCCTGCTCCTGTTCCGAGCAGCGTGAGGGCGTACGAGGGCTCGGCAGGCGTGTCACCACCAGCAGCGACATCTTCGAGTACTTCAGCGAGCGTGTCGGTGGAAGAGCTGATCCAGCAGCGCCGCGCGCAGCTGCAACGCGAGAGACAAGAGTCGATGGATTCCTAGGCAACCAACTACCGCAGACGATCACCACGAAGCAATCAGCACCCAGCCAACAAACAAAACAGAATCGCCTCTCGCTATCTTGTCACACACAGACTCCCCATTATGCCTCAGTCAATTAGTTCCATTTAGTTACGAGGTGCATTTAAGGTCAAAGATCAATCATCATCAGGAATCATCATACCACCACACTCCTGGGTAGCTTGTCTCTCTTCTCTCTAAAGTAGTCTACAGAGGGATCGCGAGGTTCGGTTCGGTTCTCGCACGCGTTTGGTCAGTCCCACCACCGAGACTGAGCCCGGACGCGCTGAACCCGAGAATCGGCGGGTTGGTGCTGGGCTGGGAGCTCTGGTACATCCGATTCTTCTCGCCCTGCGACCCAGGCTGCGCGTAGTACTTCCAGCGCTCGCCCGAGCACTTCAGCTGCGAGTCCAGTATCTAACACGAGCCATAGATATTATTCCACACAAGTCAGCATGTAAAACCAAGGTTCAAATGCAGTAGCTCTTTTGCAGTTTGCTCGATGGACATACCCAGAATTGGAACGAATTGAAGACTCCGGGCAGGATCACCATCACGAGCAGCAGTTCAAAGTGACGGTGGCTCGAAAACCCGGCAAAGAGCGCGTTCGAGGCGCTAACTAGCGGCCGATAGAGACACCACATGAAGAGAAAGCCCACGAGCTTCATCATCAGCAGTGCAGCCATGTAGCCACTGAGCTGGATCCACCAGATGCGCCATCGCGGCGGTTCGCCGTAGTATCCAGAGTCCACGAGGTCCTGAACGCCAAACTTGACTGCGAATAGATGCACTGAACGCAGAAACATGATCACGAGCACCAGACCGAGCGTGCCGTCCACCAAGTACGTCACGAAGTACACGCCGCACTAATATCAACATAGAGCCAAAGTATTAGCTCAACATTGTACGAATATATAGCATTTACCTGCTGTATTTTGCGGTAGCACGTTCGTACCTCGTCGTCATCTGAAGCTGCACTCGCGACAAAGACGATCGAGAAGACGATGTTGAGCCAGTGGCAGATCAGCGAGCCAACGCACTGCTTGCCGACATCCATCGCCCAGACCTGATGATGGTTAGAGAAAATGGAGAACCTGTTAGTCTCAGTCATGGCCAATTCAGATATGAGGCTGCAAGGCGAAGCTCGCGATTTCACCTTCAACGGACGTGCTGGTGCCTCGAGCTTGCGCTTGATGTAGAGAATGAGGACCGCCGCGACCGCGAGCAGCAGCTGCAGGACGCGTCCGAAGGCGTCCGTGAAGAGAAAACACTGGTCGGACGCGCCGTCTTTCGAGATGAACTGCCAGTACTCGCGCTTCTGCGTCGTCATCCCCATAGTGCTTGCTGACGGTGATTCCCTAGCATGAACTACGTACTGTGAATGGGCCAACCAGCCAGCTTGCTCAGCTCAAGCGACTGTTTTACAATTATTACATTTGATCTTCCTCATCTCGCACCCAAATCGGTCGGATTGGGTCGCCGCGTCTTTTCGTGCCACGTTCAAAAATGTAGGGCTCACAGTAGCCGTTGCCAAGTTTTCATTTCGTTTGGCCCGACAAAGTAAACTGTGAGTTTGTTTTTGCTGTGAATATGCCGCGACGATCAACATGAAGCAGCCGGTGGAGGCATCATCTTCCAATCTCTGTTTGTTGTTGTCAAGGTGAGTAAGTTTTGTAGAGCGATGCTTTCATTTCCTTCTTACACATGCAACTTCGTACCAGTATATCTGGCTTGACTTGGCTTGGGCTTCACTGTTCTTTTTCTTTCTTGCTCATACACACTTGCACTACGCTTTTGATCCTTCGTTGCAACTTGATCTTCTTCATACATTTTCATTTGACGGACGGCCTGGAAAGCTTTGATGGGTTTCTTACTCCACCGAGAGGAGCTCCGTCTGCACGTCCATGAACTGCTCTTCCTTGAGCTCCATCTTGAACGCAAATGGATCGATTTGATGGTCGATCGCATCGTCGGGCTTCGTGCCGTCCGGGATTGGGACACCCCAGTCGCAGTCTTGCTCAATGCCGAGGTTGTTGTGGTGCATCTGGATGCGGAACCAGCCATTTTCACCCCAGTACGTCCCCCACGAGTTGCGTCCAATCCCTGCAATAGCAAATCAAAAATCAGCAGGTCGGCACGTTAATATCAACCAACAACTCCACAACTCACAGCAATGCACGCAGCATTACGTACAGTATTCGGTCTGGGTCTCCTCGTCGTATCCCCAGCCAGCGACCGAGATCTCGTGGTTGATCATTGGGAACCACACATTCTCCGAGTAGATGCCTCCGTTGTACGCTTCAAACTTCTCGGTCGCGTGCACGCCACATCCGATCGGTCCGCGCTTGTAGATCTCGGCCTTCATGCGGTTCGCGCCGCTCACCGAGCCGTACTCTGAGACGTAGTACTTGGTGAACTTCTTGATCGGCTCGCACACACCAGGCGTGAACGACGTGTTGGATGGCCAGCACCTAGTTTTCAACAGAGAGCTTTTGTTAGACATACCAGATTCAATTGGAAGGGGACTCACTGACACTACAGTACACAAGCAATCTTACGTTTCGCAGACAGCAAACTGGTCGCATGCAAGGTTCTTCGCTTGGTACGCCTGGCAGGTCTGGTCTGGAATACCGTGGCGGTGCGCGTACTCGTACACGAAACCAGGGTTGCCGCCCTGGCAGGTGCCGCCGCCGTGACAGTTGATCAGCACTTGCGGCGCGAGCGCGATTTCCGGCCACGATGCTGTAAGAAGCACCACAAAGTTAGACAAACTCACAACAGTCACCAAAATCACTAATACGTAAGTAAGCAAAACAACGTACCATTGCGAAGGATCGAGATGCGGTCCGAAAGCGCACTCGTGGTGCCCTGAGCCCAGCAGCTACCACAGTACTGCGGAATGTGCTGGTTCTTGTCCCACGTGACGTAGTTCTTGCCGTCAATGTCGCGCCAGTCCCACGCCTTCGGCAGGTCCTTCAAGTCCATCGTCTCGTGCGGCAATGGCGAAAGCACCTTCTCGCCGCCGACAAAGTTGAGCTTCTGACGGCAAGTGGACGTCGAGAACACAGCCTTCTCCTTCGTGAAGTCCTGTTCTTTCTCCTCTTCGTCTTCCTTTTCAGTGGCGGTGGTCTTAGTCGCAACAACAGCACTGCTCTTAGCAGCGCGTTGCTCGGCGCGGAGCTTCTCCTGCGGGATCACAGTTGGCGTCGGCCAGCCGTCGTCCTTGGGCACGCCAAACGCGCACTCGCCCTCAATGCCGAGGTTGTTCACGCCGCGCACGATGCGGAACCAGCCGTCTTCGCCCCAGTAGCTGCCCCAGCTGTTGCGCACGACCCAGAACTTGGTGTTCTTCTCCTCGCCCCAGCCGACGACCGAGATCGCGTGGTCCACATCCGTCTGGTTCGTCTTGTCATCAAAGATGCCGCCCGTGTACGCTTCAAACTCGTCCGTGACCGCGACACTGCACGCGATCGGGCCGCGCGCGTAGATCTCGGCCATCATCTGCTGCTCGCCCAGCGTCGTGCCGAACTCCGACACAAAGTACTTGTCGTACTTGTCCTGTGGGAAGCAGCCTTTGTCGGGCGTGCAGTTCTCGCAAATGTCAATGTTGCGACACAGGTTGCCCGTGTCGTGGCCCGACGCCTCGTACAGCTGGCAGCCTTCTTCCGGGACGCCATGGTCGTGGATGTAGCGGTACGCCGTGAGTTGGTCGCCGCCATGGCAGCCCTGGTCCTCCAGGTCGCAGTTGAGGATCACCTGCGGCGAGAGCACCACCTCGCGCGTCACTTCCAGACGCGGTTTGTTCTTCTGGTTGCGCGCCTTCGCGATCTGGATGCGATCCGCCAACGCCGACGTCGCCGCTATACATACATACATACACACAAACGAGATACACATATTCGCATTTTTAGCCCAGCGATTCACACACAAAGGCGCGACATAAACCTTCAAAGATCCATGTATCACACAACGTACCAAACGACCAGCAGGCACCGCAGTAGTGCGGGATGTGCTGGTTGCGCGAGATCGTGACGAAGCGCGTGCCGTTGACGTTGCGCCAGTCAAAGTTCTTTGGCAGCGCGCGCGCGTCCAGGTACTCGTGCGGCTGCGCGGTCGTCACGTGGGTCGAGCGGTCAGGACTGCGCACGTAGCCGCCTCCCCAGCGCGCGGCGCTCACACCGTTTCCATTCGCATTTCCATTGCCATTGCTGCTGATCACCGCGAGCGCCAGCGTCCACGCCGCCAGTTCGCCATGCCACATGCTTGCGATCTTCTGCTCTCGTGTGTTGAAGCTGCTGTTTCTTCTTGGGCTTCTCTTTGGGAAGTGAGGGAGGCGAGAAAGGGAAGAAAATCAGGAGAGAAGGATTTCGCATCAGAATCTGAGTCGCTTGCACAAACACGCATCACAAATGAAATAATAACCGTCGTAGACAATTAAATAATATTTTCTCCTTGAGCATAGTATGTTGGAATCTAAAATTTAGTATGAATATTTGGATCTTAAAATATTCTTTTTCCGGAGTCAAAGCCGTTGGTTATCAGATCTGATGATCAACGGACAGAGGTTGAAGTTGAACTGTTGTGTTTTGTGTCAAAATGGCTTTCCCCGATTTTATAAATCCAATTTGTTACATGGTCGACCAAATGGACCAAGTGGTTGATGATAAATCCGTCCTTCCTTCCTTCTCGCGCGGGCGGAGAGCCGTCGTCATATAGCGTGATAGCTTGCGTGGTAGTAGTACGAACTGTCGTAAGTTTGTCATTCTGTCTGTGTTGCTCTGGTTCATGGGCGTTGCTCTGTGCGTCCACCATCCGTCCGTCCTCACAAATGGTCTTCGCTCGACGTGATGAGCGAGTGCGGCAGGTGGCCCGTCTCGTTCACCGAGATGATCTTGAGCGGCCGGTGCTCGCACACATCCACGCGCGTGACGCCGCAGTGGTTGATCTCAAAGTGGCCCCAGCGGCCCGTCGGGTCGATGCCCATCGCGCGGCAGAGGAAGAACCGGATCAGGTTCGCGTGGCAGACCACCACCTGGTAGCTGAACTCCTCCTCGTTGCCGTCGGCGTCCTCGTCGTTGTCGCCCGCCGCGCTCTGCGAGAAGAACGTCTGGAACGCCTGCTCCATGCGCTCGGCATCTATCCGGTCCAGCTCGGCGCTGTTTGCAGTCGCCTTGTTGTCCGGCACCTGCGGGATCGGCTGGTGGCTCGAATACGGTCTCCCCGGCCAGCCCTCGCGCAGTAACCGCGTGGCGCTCAGTGCACAATGGCTGAAATCTTTGCTGATCGTGTGCGCCGTCTCGATCGCGCGCGTCATGTCGCTGTGGAAGATCGTGATGTCGTGGCGCGTGGGCGACTTCACGTACAGCTGCTCTAAATATTTGCCCGTGAACTCGGCCTGCTGTCTCCCCATCTGCGAGAGCACTTGGTCCGAGTCCGAGACCCCGCGCGTGTGAGCGTTGATATAGTGGCCGTGGCGGACCAGGATCAGGTGCTTGGTCTTCGGTGGCGTCGCGTACAAGAAGCTGGTGCCAACGCCCGGCGACGGTACTGGATGCGGTGACGCCGGCTGGTCACACAGCGACGCGATCGAGCGCATCCGCCTCGCAGACGACTCGGCTGCTGCTCTCTGGGTCACTGTTTGTACTCCTCCAGCACGCTGGCTTACACTGCTGCTGGTACTACTGGTACTATGGTTGCTGCTGCTGTTGATACTGACGCTCGACTCCTGGAGGTCGAGGAAGCCGACGATGCTGGCAACCCACTTGCGGTACTGCTCGCTCGTCGCCGCCTCAAAAGTGTACGCCGACGGCTGGCCCTGTTCGAAATAGCGGAACTGGAGCTTGAACTTGAGCTCTTCCTTGAGCGCTTCTTGGTGGAGCAGGTCCATTTTCGCCACTTCCAGGTCGATCAAGTGGTGCCGGTGCTCCGACACGGTCTCCAGGTGCAGCGACGTGTTGTTCTTCACCACGAGCACACAATAGATCTGCAATTGCATCAACCGAGAGTGAGTCGCAGTCATGCGAACACAAACACACACATACACACAATCAAGCCATTGCACGCACCGATCCGAGCGTCCGCAGTACAGCATCGCGATCTCGCTGCGCGCGCTCCTCCGCGACCACAAACTCTCCTTCTGTGATCACCACATCGCTCAGTGACGTCTTCTTCTTCGCGGTCGGACTCAGACTCGCGCGCTTGTTCTTGCGCTTAAGCGGCGACGATTCGGTCGGAGCTGCTGTGCTCACCGAGAGACCTCCTCGCTCTTGTTCTTCTCGGCCGGTGTTCTGGGGGTTTGCTACTGGTGGAGCCGGTGGCGCTGGGGGTGGCGGTGGACTTGTGCTCTCGAGATGATGGCTCGCAAGGTCGCCACTCGACGCAGACGCTTTAATCGACAGATCCTGGATCCGACTGGAGAGAGAAAAGCACAGCACGTAACCACAGGCATGAGAACATTAACCAAAATGGACCCATCTGTGTTATGTCCCACCACAGCAAATGCCTTGCTTGGCACGTACACGACTTGGCTCTTGAGCGCGCTGTTCTGGTCGTCGGCGGGCGACGGCGGACGGTTCTGCATGCTTCTGCGCGCGCTTCTTCCCGAATGAACGCGCTCAATTGGCTTCACCAGCTGGAAGTACTGGAAGAAGATACGCGCACGCGCTCGTGGCGCCAAAATTTGGAATTGGCGCGAGGCTTGATCCGCTGTGCTTTCTGCTGCTCTCTCTCGAGACGAACGAAGACGCCGAGTCCCTTGTTTCCCTTTCAGTGGGGCGAGCGTGACGCAGCAGCGAGCCGATGGACTGAATTAACTGGACGGTTGGCTGACGCCTGGTCGCTTGTATGGATGGGAGCTCTTTGTTCGTCCTTTCCTTCCTTCCACGGCAGCGCAAGAGCTACAATGCACTACACAGTCGGCGTCCACAGACACAAGACACAGGGTGAGGAATCCAATCGGGTGCGGAGGGCACTAACGCGGGCATGCTGGACTGGCGCCGCGTCCATGGATAGATGATGGATGGATCGATGGGTTGGTTGTTGCTCTTGACTCAGCAAGCAAGCAAGCCAATCAAGCAAGTAGCAGCGGTTTCATTTGCGCGCGCGGGGGTGCTGCTGCTGATTTTTTTACACCATTTTTCTTCTTTTTCTTTCGTTCGCGCGCCTCTTCACGCTGGTTGTTGTTGCTTGTTTGGTTTGCGTTGTGCTTGCTCTGTGCTTGTTTGCTGACTTGCTTGCTTGCTCCCCCACTCACGCACACCAATACGCATTTGCAACAGCACAAGTGTGTGCGTTGCTGCTTGGCGCGGTACGCGCAAATGCGCAAGACGCAAGTCGCACTACGTCGATGAAAATGTGCTTGCGCATACGTACGTACATTTCTGCGCAAGCGAACGCTCATGCAGATGACATGTGCACGCGCACATTTCCATCGACGCGAATGGGGAGAGGAGGGGGCACCATCATCCATAACACACGCAGACGCACATACAACAGGTACAATACACGCAAGCATAGCACATACCGTGAGGGGGAGCTGTGGACGAGAGCGCGAAAAATACTTGCGCGACGCGAAGGGGCTTGTTTGCGCGACCGACCCCCTTGCTTCGCTCCGCAAGCAAGCCGTTTGTTTTGCGCAAGCGGAAAACAAGCGAGCTGCGGTCTGGATAAGGCTGGGAACAATGATAAAAAAAATCCAGCTGGTTGTTATTACGACTGGGATCAGAACGCGAGCAACAGCACAAGCCCAGTCAGTCACACACACATACACACACTGACACGCAAGCACACGATCAAGCAAGAACAAGCTAGCAGCAAGCGCAAGCAAGAAAACAGCTCGCGTCTTCTTGTTTCTTGTTTGTGTGTCTGCACTCCGAAGAGCATGCGCTGTGTGTGCAGAGAGAACCATTCTAATGCACGTACAGTACAGTACTCGATGGGAGGACAGACTTGAGACAGCACAAGCGGGAATGTCTTCTTGGAAGACACAGCGCTCTGCTGCTGGCACTGTTGCTGGTGACGAGTGCGCTTTTTTCCGTTCAGCAGTTGAAAGTAGACTCTCTCACACTCAACGCCCCATGCACTCACTCATTCACGCAGCACGCAGCACTCCAGCAAGCCTCTTGCTCATTTTGTCTGTCCCCTCCCGTCCCATCCAGCGGAACAAGTGGCTCGAAAACCTGCTGATATCTGATACCCTCCAGTTTTGATGGTATGATTGTCGCTAAATCAGATCAACCGACCTCTGAGATATGATATCCTTTTGAATCAGATGAGCGTGTCACCGCAGCGACCCAGCAAGATACGGACCAAACTTGACGCATTTCCACGTGGGCAGTGGCACTCGCCTGAAGCTTCAACGAGCCAATCACGCGCCGTCTTCCATTGTTCTCCCCATGACTTTTGTCTGCCTTGCTGAGTTGGCTGAGTTGCTTTGGCAACTGCGAATGCGAATGCAATGGATTGAGAGACTGCACGAAAAAAAGAAAGGAGAGATCATCACACACACACAGTTGTGTTTGGATGAGAGCGATGGCACCGATTGTGCACACACGCGCACACACAATCCGACCCAGCAACTGCGACTTGGGTCCATTTTGCATGCGCAAGTTTGCTGCGGTTTTTGTTTGCTCCTTTTTGGGTTTGACAAAGTGATGGTCAGCTGTGTGGCGCACTTGCTTGTGTGCAGAACGAACAACAGGAAGAACAAATACCAAACCGGCGCGCGCGAGGGCTCATATCCTAACATCCCTTCTGGGAGAGAAGGGCTCCGCACACTTTCAGCACACGCTCTGAGCTTATCGCCAGAAGTAGTAAGTCAGGCAGGCACGCTCGCCCACCTGCCCGCTCCAACTCACACAGCAGCGCACACAATGCAATGCGCACCTCCTCTATCACTCGCCATAATAGACGGGAGGGTCTGCGCGCGCCGTCCAAGTGAGACAGAGACAGAGCCAAAAAGTCAACAAACGCGCCACCGTTTGATCTGCCACATCACATCTTGACAGGCGGCGCGAACAACAAACAAGCAAGCAAGACAAGACAAGCAAGCGCACCCCGAACCCCGCGAGCGTTTAGATCACTGACAGGACAAACACGCAAAAAAACAAAACAACAAACAACACAACCCTCCTCAAGCAAGCACAAGCAAGCACAAACGCAACAATTCCACCCCGATTAACGTTCAGTATCCACTCACTGTAGACGACACTCATGAGCGCCAGCACCACCCTCACGAACAACGACTTTGTGGGCTACAACGAGTGGGCGCAGCGCACGCTGGGCGTGGCGATCGCGACGGACTTTGTCTACGAGCTGCAGGCGCCGGACGAGCGCGGCGTGTTCATCGCCGAGGACGTGGCGCCGCACACGCAGGTGTTCAGCATCCCGCTCGCGTCGCTGCTCACGGTGCGCTCAGTGCACTGCGATCAACGCCCATCGGCCACCACGAACCACCTGCAGACGCTCGCATTCTTCCAGCAGAGCGACGCCGACCGCGAGGACGACCAGCTGGCGATCGCGCTGCTCTACGAGAAGTACGTCGCGCGCGCGGCCTCCAAGTGGAGCAAGCACATTGAGCTGATGCCCACCTGCTACCACAACGTGCTCTACTTTGGCGACGACGAGCTCAAGTGGCTGCGCGGCTCGAACTTGTTTCTCATCGCGCAGCAGATGGAGCAGAAGGTCGCGGACGACTACGCGAAGCTTAAAGAAGCGGTGCTGCAGCCGCTCTTTGACGCGCTGTTGAGCGACACCACCACAGGCTCGGAGTTCACGCAGACGCAGTTGGAGACGTGCTTCTCGCTGGAGAGCTACAAGTGGGCGCTCTCGACGATCTGGAGCCGCTTCGTGTCGCTGCGCGTGGCCAAGTCGGACGGCTCGCAGAGCGGCTCCGAGTCGTCCCTTGTGGTGAACCAGGACGAGCGCGAGTTGGCATCGGCATCGGCATCGGCCGACAACTTCTTTGGCATGACGCGCGTCAAGGCGATGGTGCCGGTATTCGACATGCTCAACCACGACCCCGAGGCCGAGATGGACCATTTCTTCGACCTCGAAACGCAGAGTTTCAAGCTCGTGAGCCACCAGCACTGGTCGGCCGGTGCGCAGATGTTCATCAACTACGGCGCGCTCTCGAACCACAAGTTGCTCGCGCTCTACGGGTTCGTGATCGACCAGAACCCGTTCGACGCACTCGACCTGTGGGTGCCCATGGACGAGACCACGGCGTCGCACTTTGAAGAGAAGGCGGAGCTGCTCGCCGAGAACGGCTTTGACCACTCGACCACGCCGTTCGAGCTCACGCCGGACGAGCTCAACGAGCTGCTGCTCATCACCGTACGCATCCAGGAGATCGAGTGCGACTCGAGCGAGCAGCTCCAGGCGCTGGCCGCCAAGGCGCTCGACGACGAGGTGCTCAATTTCGACAACGAGCACGCGACGCTCACGCGCCTCATCTACACGCTGCAGAAGATGCTCGAGGAGTTTGAAGACGGCTCACTCGAGAGCGACGACGCGCTGCTGCGCGCGCTGGAGAGCGAGAGCGAGCAGCAAAGCGAGAATGACGAGACTCCTGCGGACAACCACAAGCTCCACGAGCGCATGGCCGTGGTCGTGCGCCGCTCGGACAAGAACATCCTCGCGGAGAACATCGAGATGCTCAAGTGGAAGTTATTAGAGATCCTGCCAACGCCATAGACCTCTTCTTACAAGTGCGAAATTGAAAAGCCACAGTGTGAAGAATGGAGAGAATGAAGAGTGTTAGCGTTAATAATGTGAGAAATTGTCAGCAACGAATTTGGGTGTTTCCTTGAAAATTGGTTTATGGCGTTTGCGTTCGTCGTCTAAGGCTCTTCAACGTCGTCGTGCTGAGTGAGCTGTGGCTCTGTGCTCCTATCAGCAAGCTTAGAGCTTGGGGGCTTTGTAGATCTTGACCTGTTTGCATTTCTTGCCCACGACCATGAGTTCCTCGCCGTTTGGCGAGAACACGATGCGCTTGATGACGTCTTCGAGCGCGTTCGGGATCACCGAGAGCTCTTTGCCGTCCGCAGTGGACACGAAGAGGATATCGTGGTCGCGGCTCGCAGCGAGCAGCTACGAAAACAAAATTCAAAGATGATTACAGAGTTAGAAGACTTTTAGAATCAGTTTATACGGTTCGCAAATAAGCATCAGCCTTTGGTTACCTTGGAGTTTGGCGACAGATCCACCGACTGGTACGGCTTTTGCTCGCTCGCGTTGAAGTTCTTGAGCATCTTTGGGTCTTCCGACACCACGTAGCGAACTGCAGGAAACAAATGAAAACACGATCAGTACTCCAGATCATAAACAGAAATGACAAGCAAAAGCCTTCCATACCGTTGATGTCCCACAAGCGCACGGATGCGTCCTTGCAGACAGTGACCATGTGGGTCACGGCAACCGAGTCCGAGCCGTCGAACGCCAGATCCAGCACGCCAGTCTGCGTAAACACAGATCAAATAGAGAGAGAGATAGTCGTGAGTTCAAACTCTTGAGTCTTTCAGATCATGATCAAGCAAACCGCCAGTTCGATAAACACGTACGCGATGGCCCTGGAGCGTCATGATCTTGTTGGCCTTCTTGAAAAGCCCGTTCTTCTCGCGCGTGATCTCAAAGATGCGCACCTCGGGCGTGTACGCGGCCACGGCGATGTAGCGATTGTCCTTGGAGCCGACGCAGTGGTAGTTGGCCACCTGGTTCGTGTTCACGACCTGCAGCAGCTTGCCGCTCAGGCTCCAGAACTTCACGTCCGTGTCCGCGTCCCCCGCGCAGGTGATGAGCGTCGCCCACTACAGCATTCAATATTTATCATAGCAGCGTCAGTATGAATGCAATCCACTTCATCGGTAGTGTATACACGTTTGGTCGCTTACGTTTCCGATGTCGTTCATGAGCACCGAGTGCACGTCCGTCTTGTGCGCGACCGGGAATTCCGCGACCAGCTCAGGCTTCACGCGCAGCTTCTCTGTATAACCACATGCGAAAAAAACGCGCATACACATGCAAGTGCAACATTGTTAGCATACAGGCAATCGTACACAAGAATGGCGCTGTGAAACCCAGCAAGCATCATGTGAACAAATATGTGTACAGGTACGTACGGTACATCTTGAGCAGGCCGCCCTCGGTCACCACGACGAGCGTCTTGCCGTCGCAGCTGAAGGTCATGGCCGTCACGTGGTCGTACTCGATCGTGATCTGCTGCGGCCGCGCATTCTTGTCGTGCAGCGTCTCGCGCAAGTAGAGGCGGATCGTGCGGTCCGTGCTCGCGGTGGCAATGAACCTGCCGTTCGGACTGTACGCCGCCGCCGTGACCGCGTACTTGTGGCCCTTGAGCACGTGCAGGTTGAGTGGGTGCTCGGGCGCCGAAGAGGCCGACTCGCTGTCCTGGTGGCTCTGCTTCTTCTTCTCCGCGGTCACGTCCACGCGCTTGGCCTTGGTCTTGGGCTTCTTCGCGGCGGCCGCGGCGCGCTCGGCATTCTGCTCCGCGACCTTCTGCTTGAGCCGCTGCGCGTCGAGCAGCTGCTGCTTCTTGGGGCGCTCCACGAAGTAGAAGTAGAGCGCGCCGGCGGCCACGAGCAGCAGCGCCAGCACCACGGTCTCCGGCTCCATGATCAATCGATTCAGTCGTGTGATATTGCGATCCAAGATGTGCGTGTCTGTGACGAAGAGTGGGTATCTTGTTAGGGGAAACTTCGGTCATTCCGGTATTTTCACATGTGAATCGGTATTGGAAGGTATGGATACTGATGATATTCCGGTACCGATTAACATTGCATGATAATACCGGTATATTTTTGCTCTGATAAAGTAGGGCTCTGCAGGATACCGGTAAATCGGATGTTGAGGCTGTTCACGTCAACTGATCAAGAGATGTTCAACCGCGCTTCAAGTACCTCTTCAAACACATACTCCTGAAGGTACCTGACGGTACGTTGCTTTCAATACATGCAACATTAAAAAATACAAATCGCATAATTTTATATCCTGTCGAATCCGCATACTTGAACGATGAGATTGATTATAAGATCTGAGTCTGGCGCTGAGGTTGAAAACCCCTGCTCGCCCTGCCCATGCAAAAGAGCCGCCACGACTGTCACGCCTCATTATCGAATCCGCGTCCGAAGCGCCACAGCGCCGGATTCTCTTCTCTCTCTCCATCAGCATCGGCATCAGCATCGTCACCATGCAGCTCTCGCAGGTTGTGGGCATCGTCACGGGCGCGGCCGCCGGCTTCGGACAGGGCTTTGCCGAGGCCATCCTCAGCGCCGGCGGCAAGGTGCTCATCACGGACGTCGACGTGCACCAGCTGCAGATCACGGGGAAGGCGTTCCAGGTCAAGTACGGCGCGAAAAACGTCGCGTGGCTGCGCCAGAACGTGACCGATGAGGGCAGTTTCCATGAGGTGTTCGACTACGCGATCAAGTACTTTGGCAGCAAGGTCAACCTGCTCGTGAACAACGCCGGTATCGCTGGCGACATGACCTACTACGACGACGGCGCGCCGCGCAACTGGGAGAAGGTGGTTGCGATCGATTTGACTGCGGTCGTGCGCGGCACGCAGGTGGCGATCGACTACTTCAAGAAGCTGCCAAATGGCCAGGAGGGCGTGATCGCGAACCTCGCGAGTCTCGCGGGTCTCAACGCGGTGCCGTTCTCGCCAGAGTACGCTGCCGCCAAGGCCGGTGTCGTCGGACTCACCCGCTCGCTGTACCATCTCAAGAAGAGCCACAACATCCGCGCGTTTGCGCTCGCGCCGGGCTTCACGAACACCGCAATGGGCCGTCTCGCGACCGAGACTGTTCCGGAGTACACGGGCGAGCAGGGCGGACTGATGGAGGTGTCGGACATCATCGACGCGTTCGTCGCGGGCGTGCAAGAGCCGGACAACGCCGGCCGCGTGCTGCGCATCGTCAAGGGCAAGCGCGGGTACTACAAGTTCGCTGGCGACAAGCTCCTCTTCCCAAACTCCAAGCTTTAAGTGTGGAGAGGTTGAGTGCGTGTGTAGCGAAGACGCGTGTGGTGGTTTGTAACAAAAACCAGTACAAGCTTGTTGAGTGTATGAATACGATTTTGCTTCTTGTTCACATTGCTGATCTTCATGTATTGCACCACTGCAACAACAGCTCTATCCAGAAGTGAACGCTTGATGCAGGATGAATGTGGTCTCAAAGTGTAAAACCAATTTGACCGCAATTTGACCAGCAAACCTGTATAATATATATCCCGTACAAAACCTTTGACAATATATCACCTTGGTATGCATATTTTACTTTTATTACATATACCCTCTCACATATGATTGCTTGACACTGCTTCAACCTTTTTGGACCTTCAATGTCGCGTCAACAAGACGTGTGCCATTTTAGAATCCGCGCGCCAACCCAAGAGCTACTTTACCAGAGAGAATGGAGCTCTCGCAGGTCGTCGGCATCGTCACCGGAGGCGCCGCGGGACTCGGCAAGGGCTTCGCCAACGCCATCCTCTCGGGCGGCGGCAAGGTCGTCATCACGGACATCGACGCCGCGCAGCTCGAGGCCACGGGCAAGGCGTTCCAGGCGCAGTTCGGCGTCAAGCGCGTCGCGTGGGTGCGCCAGAACGTGACCGAGTCCGAGAGCTTCCACCGCGTGTTCGACTTTGCGACCAAGTTCTTCGACGGACCGGTGAACCTGTTGGTGAACAACGCCGGCATTGCGGGTGATCTCTCGTTCTACGATGATGGCGCGCCGCGCAACTGGGAGAGCGTGATCGCGATCGACTTGACTGCAGTTGTGCGCGGCACGCAAGTAGCGATCGACTACTACAAGAAGCTGCCGAAGGGTCAGGAAGGTGTGGTGGTCAACATCTCGAGTCTCGCGGGTCTTAACGCCGTACCGTTCTCGCCAGAGTATGGCGCTGCGAAGGCGGGTGTCGTCGGACTGACGCGCTCGCTGTACCCTCTCAAGAAGAGCCACAACATCCGCGTGTTCGCGATCTGCCCGGGCTTCGCCAACACTGCTATGGGTCGTCTCGCGACTGACCAGACCCCAGAGTACGTCTCGCAGATGGGTGGCTTCATGGAAGTCGACGACGTCGTGAACGCGTTCAAGGTCGCTGTGCAGGAAGGTGACAACGCGGGTCGCTGCATGCGCGTTGTGCAGGGCAAGAGCGACTACTACAAGTTCGCGGGCGACAAGTTCCTCTTCCCGAACTCCAAGCTCTAGAAACCTCTGATCTTCACTCTTCACTCAGGTAGGAAGGAGACATAGAAAACATGAAAAACGTCGTTCATTCACTTCTGTCGGGCGTCATTTCGCTGAGTCACTAACACGAAATGAAATCAACAGAGCCCAGCAGCATTGGTGTCAGGCTTGTTGAGAAGATGGTAGGTATGATCGCTTGCTTGCCCCTCTATCAAAATCCTGAAAAGCTTATAACTTGTTTGTTGATATACATATCCTAATGCCTTCATTCTCTCCTGTTTCTTTCTCTCTCTCTTGCTTGCCTCTCTCTCTCTGTCTCAGTCTGTCTGTCTACCCTGCTCTTCGTAATGGACTCGGTGCCTTTCGCTGCAACTGCTGGCAGCACCTTGTAAGAAAACCTCCACACTATCTCTCCGTTGTCATGTTCCCAGACGTCGCGTCGCCAGCCTAAAAATCTGCAAACGGGTCTTTTCCATTATACACGGGCACGATCGCGTCTTCGCACGAGTCCGGGTACGGGTCAAAGTTGGACGTGTCGCTCGCTGTTGTCACGCGCGGGATAATCGGCGCGGCCCCCTTGCGCGCGAGCAGGTCGTCCCAGTTCACGCCCGAGAAGAACTTGTGCTTCTTGATGTCCTCGACGCCATTCTTCAGACAGCCGTACCGCTTCGTCAGGTCCGCCGTGAGCAGGCGCTTGATCAGCGCCTTGGCGTTGCGGTCGAAGAAGCGCGGGAAGTTGAGCTTCCCCGAGAGGATTTGCTGGTAGATGCCCATGGGGTCGTCGTCGCAGAACGGCGGCTGACCGGCGAGCATCTCAAAGAGCAGGATGCCGAGCGTCCACCAGTCGACCCCCTTGCCGTGACCCTTGTTGAGTAGCACCTCGGGGGCGATGTACTCGGGCGTGCCGCACAGCGTGTACGTCTTGAACGCCACGCGTTTCGCAAACCCAAAGTCCGTGATCTTGATGTACCCTTCCGAGTCGAGCAGCAGGTTCTCGGGCTTGAGGTCGCGGTAGATGAAGTCCTGTGCGTGCATGTACTCGAAGATCGCGACGACCTGCGCGGCGTAGAACTTGGCGGCGTTGTTGTCGAACCGCCCGGCTTTCCGTAAGTGCGTGAAGAACTCGCCGCCGATCACGTACTCGAGCACCATGTAGAGGTACTTGGCGTCCTGGTACGTGCCGGCGAGGTTCACGATGAACGGGTGGTCGAGACAGAGCAGGATCGACTTCTCGGACAGCATGTGCTCCACCTATTTGTCCATCTACACAACCAAGATCGTGTGTGAGCGATGGGTATATGCTGGTACGCACATTATTATCAAGACGGTACCCTAGTAATGACACGACATACCTGTTGCAGACGAATGATCTCGGCTTTCTTCAGGATTTTGATCGCCCAGTACGTCGTCGTCGCCTAGAAAAATGCCATACACACGGTCAATCAACAGTGCAAGAGACGCCAAGCACAAGCGGAGGACAACGCTATAGAAGGCAAGTAGTAGCTCACCTTGTGGGTTGCAAAGCGCACGCGGCCGAAGGAGACCGTGCCGAGGGTCACGCCCATGTCGAACTGCGAGCCGTCGAGCGCGGCCTGGAACTTGTTGGACTTGGCCGACGTAGCTGCTGCTGCTGCTGCTGGAGCCGCCATCGTCTCTGTCTTCGCTGCGTCCTACTGGACCTCACGGGAGCTGCCTGGTTTAGCGAGGAGAGCTACTGTCGTCCTCCTCTCTCACACTCGCACCTACGTCTTGACCTAGCGGCGTAAGCGAGTGATTACTGTGACGGAGAGGCGCTTTGATCCCTACTGCGTCGCTTTAGAGCGCGAGACCCTTCTCGGCTTTGCTGGCGGACGGGCGGTTTCTCGTTTTGCAGCTTGCCGCAATTCCTTCCAAGAGCGTAATGAAGGACCCGACGCATGCAGCAGTAGCAGCCGAGAAGAGCTCTCAAGCAAAAGCCATGCACATGTGTGGGATCTCTCTCAAGCGATATAAATAGACGCGTTTCAGCGCCATTTATAGCTCGCCCAGGAAGGAATTCCAAGGCAGCGAGCGGCTGGTCAAATCCAAGTCTAAACTCGGCAGGTGTGGAATCAGGACGACCTGAGGGGGCGAGCGGGGTCTGTATATTTGGACGCGGTTATCTGGCCAAGTAAGAATAGCTGGATCAGGAGCATTCACGCGGTTCACTCGCTGCGCTCGGGACAGTTGCGTATATTGTATATTTAATTAGATCGAGTGATGTAGTTGTTTGGATTCTCTAACCGCTCTGCAATGATCGCTTTTGCATTCTTGTCGATAGAAACTGTCGATGGACTGACCAGAATACATTGGAAGCACGATCCTAGAGAGATGCCCTGTTGAATTTTCGATTTCGTGGGGTGGGTGAGATGAGTATTGGGTCTCAATGCAACTGGTGACAACAGCGACGAAGAGAGAGAGAGAGAGAGAGAGAGAGAGAGAGAGAGAGAGAGAGATTGAGCAAGATGCGTTGTCACTACCAAAATTTCAGAGCCATCGAAAGAGTGCGCGGGCTGTAGAACTGAATGATGTCTGTCGAGGTGCAGCTGATGCGTGAGTCGCAGGTTTGCGATCGGGGTGCTTGGGAATGGTTGTGACACATATCTAGACTGCTACCCGAGCCGAGAGAGTGAACACTTCGGTCGGGCAAGTTCATTGTCAGATATACTGCTCACGCAAGAGCACAAGCAAGAATGATGAGCTTCTCAAGCAAAATCACAACCATGCCTGATGAGCTCCTCAACCTCATGGCTAATCACGACACCAACTCAGTTCGCGTTTTGATTCTTTGGAATAAATCTGAACAAGCAGTACCGTTATGTCCAGCCAATCTGATAGACATGCTTGAATTGATATTTGCTTAAAGAGTATCAAGAGTACGTTGAGTCCCCCTTTTCTCTCTTGCTTTTTGTATTGGAAAACAAAACAGTGGGCACGCGACGACAATCGGCAGGCACAATCACAATCAATTTGCGATGCGCGGGTGCGACTCGAAAAGGAGAATGGCGGGACGGCGGGTGTTGCCCTCTGCGGCGCGGACCACGCTCTGGATGCTACTGGTGACACTGCTAGGCAGTGTCATGCTCTTGCGCTGCGACGCCATGGAGCAGCCGCCGCGCGTGCTCACGACCGCGTCGGCCGAGACGCAGCTGCTGCCGGAAGAAGCGGCGTTCGCGACTTTCTACTACGACCACGGCGAGGACAGCGACGCGCTCTTTCTCGCGACGCGCGTGATGATGAAGTCGATCAAGGAGTCGAACACCGTGTTCCGCAAGCTCGTGCTCGTGCCGAAAGACGGCATCAACGCCGCCAAGGCGCAGATCCTGAAGCAGGACGACCCGGAGATCGAGATCGTGCGCATGGGCGTGCCGAACGTGTTCCTGCACACGAGCATCACGGACCACCGCGCGCAGCTGCTGCACATGCGCAACAAGTTGGTGATCTGGGACGACCCCGTGATCTCGAAGCTCAAGCGCGTCGTGTACCTGGACCCAGAGAACCTGGTGCTGCGCAACCTGGACGAGATCTTTGCGTGCACGCAGTTCTGCGCCGTGGACAACGGACAGTCGGTCGTGTACTCAAACAGTCTGCTAGTGATCTCCCCCGAGAGCATCGCGGCGCGCAACCTGTACTCGGATGCGATCGACAGCTTCATGATCTCCGGTCGCGAGTACAACTACGTGGGCATCACGCAGGGCTTCCTGCCCGGTCTCTTTGAAGCATTCGAAGAGAGCCCGCTGTTCTACTTTGACGACGACATCGACACTAGCATTGACGATGAAGGGAGCTCGCTGTCTCCGTTGCCTACACCGAAATCCGACTCGGTCGTGCACCGCCTGCCGTTCTACTACAGCATCAACCACATGGTGTTCTACGAGCGTCTGAACTGGGATCTGTACAAGTGCAAGGACAAGAACACGTCCGCGGGGAGCATTCCAGGACCGCTGCTCAGCTACAAGTACAGCGGCGCGACGGTCAAGCCGTGGTTCTGGCTGCCGTACACGTACTTCCAGGTGTTCTGGCACTGGCAGGAGTTCCGCGACTTGCTGAACGAGGACCATCTCGGGTACTTCATTGCCAAGTTCGTATCGCTGACCGTGATCTTCTCGTTCGCGTGGTTCTCCTACGTCGCGCTCTGCCTGCGTCTGCACAGCGAGCCGAATGGACGTCCGCGACGATTGTCGAGCTGGGGACTCCCAGCGCCGGGTAACGCGCAACCGATCTCCATGGACATCTTCAACTCGAAGGCGATGCGCAAGGCGTGCCAGATTTCGTGCAGCATCCTGTACGCGGTGTCGTCCACGCCGATCCTCTCGGGCTTTGTGCTGGTGCTCGTGATGATGTGGGGGAGCATCTTCTCGATCCCGGCGCTCATGCATCCTCGCTACGCGTGCAAGCTCTGGATGTACCTGCACAACCTGCTGATGCTCACGGCGCTGCTGGTGTTTGACATCGCGCACACGTTCCGCACAATGCAGTGGAAGAAGGGCGAGGTGCCGTCGAGCACCGTGCTGCTTCTCGACAGCCTCGTGAGCTGCGGCAAGCGCTTGCCGCCGATGATGCTCATGCAGTTTGCGTTTCTGTATGCGGTCGGCCGCACGGATCTGTTTATGAACCCGGTGCTCCGTCCGATCGTGATCTTCTCGCTGCTGGCAGGCGTGGGCTTCGTGCAACTGCGCATTCTGTCGAAAGAGATGCAGCGCGTATCGAGAAAATAGAGTCACCTGGGAGAGCGAGCAAGAGGCTGGAGGGTGCTGTTGCTGCTGGTATTTTCAAGGACTCAACGACGAAGCAGGCAAGGCAAGACACCGTAAGCAGAGCTTTGATGGTGAGGTCCTGGTACCTTCGCGAAATGCTAGCAGCAACCAATCGTGATCACCACCAACACTGATTTCTTTTTATCTAGAAGAAAAGGTTTAGATAGACTTTTAAGAAACCCAAATAAAAAAGCGAGTAAGTGTGTGCGTCCACCTGGCTGCTAACATAAAGCGCGTCAGCAACAACAACTGTGGCGACTTGCTCTTGGGAAATAACACCTTTTGAAAGCTCAAAGCGTTCTTCTGCCTCCGTTAATAATCCGACCTTCGCTGTTTCTTCTGAGAGCAACACACACGAGGCACACGCACACAACACAAGCACATCCACAGTGAGCTACTTCTTGCCAAACAAAAGGGCGGAAATGAGGAGACACTAACAATCATGCTCAAAGGAAACGGACCTGACTGACCTGCAGATCCTGCTGGGCGAGCGGCTGCTTGCCTGTGAACGTGCGCTCTGCTGTCGTCGTCGTCATGGAGGCGGCTGATTGTGTAGACGCGCCACCACTTGCTACTGTTGCGGCTGCGTCCTTGCGCAGATCCTTCACGACGGCCGCCAGCGCCTCGGGGCTCACGCCTTTCTGGATGAGCGCCATGAGGATCGCGAGCGTCTCGCGGTCCAATCCCGTGTTCAGCAGCCGCGACAGCTCGTACACAGCTGCCGAAACACACATACATACACACAAGAGTCCACAGGAGCAGAGGTGAGCGCACATACCTCATGGACAGTCGCTATTGCAACCACAATACAGATACGCGTACGTAACGCACTCTCCATGACTTCGCTGCGCGTGGCGGTCACGCCGCCGCCGCTGCTGCTGCTGTCATTCGCACTCATGCCCAAGCGCGCTTTCTCGTTTGTGCTTTGAACGGTGTGCTATGTGCAAACGGAAATGAAATGAAAGCGTGTAATATCGACATTTTCGACAACAGAGTACTCAAAGTGATCGATTTTGAGAGGGGTGACTTGAGCCCCAACCAAAAAATGTGCTCGCCTGCTCGGGTTTGCTCGGGTATCTCCTGCTCGAGGCCGTGTGAATGAGCTCAGACAACCAGGTCCGACGCCTCCAGTCTGAAGAGTTCAACATACCTGCATGAGTGAGTCGAACACAAGCTTGCAGCCACCGACAAGAGAGCACTTTGCATTCCGAACAGCCCCCCAATTCTACTGTATCTACCTAACAACCAAACAAAGTCGTCCGACCTCAACATGAAATTCTACTCTCCGCAAAGTCTATAGTGAGGAATGATGGTGGATTTTGATGTCTTAACGACCAGTAGTTGGTCTTTCGCGGCGAGGGCGAGGGCGAAGACATCCAACGACTTGTCAGCTTTGTACAGCAGCACAAAAAATTCGTCAGCCAGCATCATTGTCCGTCCATCCACCAGGAAAACGTCGCCAACGTAGAGAGGGAAGGAACCAAAAGCTTCCACCGTGTCGAAGACCAAAAAAGCCAGCCCAGCGTTTTTTTCTCCCTCATTCCACGTTTTGCTGGGCAGCGAGAGAGAAACCAATAGCCACCAAAGAGCGATGATGATGGAGCTGTCCTGCGCGCAAGTGGATATGGAGGAAGTGAGCTGCCTCGTCGACATCGACGACAACAACATCGTCGACGACCTGAAGACAGTGATCAAGAACGAGATGAGCGGCTAGATCCAGTGCAACGCCCACGAACTGACCCTCTACCTGGCGAAAAAGGGCAATGGAGTATGGCTGACGGAAGACGAAGCAGATGACTTGGACGAGAGCTACGTGTCCGCGACGTTCGAGCGTTTGGAAGATATGGCTCTGACGCTCCGTCAGGTCGGTTTGAAGAGTGAAAAGCGTGTGGGAGGGAGAAGATGACGATGGGGATGCTGGACGGACTCACGTGCTGGTGGTTGTTCCCCAGCGAGCGAGCGCTTGGTTGGTGTCATCTGGAGGCGTGCTGACGTCGTGCAAGCGTTCGTTCTTCGTGAATCTCCCCAAAATCGATGAACATGACGACTGGCTCGACTTTGGATTCGACATCCCCTGGACCGACCACAGGTAACTGTACATCCGCGCTGCATACAAGACCATAGCTGATGTCACCTTGTCGAAGCCAGGTCCCGACCGGCGCAAATATGCAATCGTGTTCTCGGACACGCCTGGCGTCGGCAGGTCGCTGTTCATCTACTAGGTGCTGTGGAGATTGGTCAAGGAGAAGAAGCGCATGATCTTTTTCAGCACTCAAATGCCGACAGCGGTCTACTTCGATGGCGCTGCGATGTGAAAGTACGACCAGCTGCCTTCCAATGACGACGAGCAGTTTTGGTCTCCGGACTTGTGGAGCCTCGTCGACTCGATGGACCCGACAGCCATTGCCGGGTTTCCCCTCGACTTGTGCTCGGAGTTGCTCGCGAACACTGCCCAACAAGGCTGTGCGAGAGCGCTTCGGAAGGTTGGCCCCACGCCGCAAGAATTCGACATGTCAGTGTGGACTCGAGACGAGCTGGAAATGATCGCGCACCTATTTCGAAAAGCCAAGGGTGAGTGGTCGAAGCGATACGAGCGCTTTGGTGGCTCGCCTCGATTCGTTTTCCAGTACCATCCAGAAGACTCGCTACCATCACAGATCGGCGACGCCCTGGCCACTTTCCTGGCAGCTGAGGGAAAGCGTGTCTGTCTGCGACCTAAGTTTGCTTAAGCGTCTCGTGTTTAGGTATGTTCCCACATGGTTCGCACTTGCTTGTCGATGGCGTTTGCTTCTGTGTGCTGCAGCGTTGGTTCTGCTGCGATTAATTTACTACTACAGTGTACGGACAACACACCATGAAGAGTACTCCCATCACTAGAGCTCCAGTAAATGCATATGCAGGGACGCAGAGAAAGAGCGTGGCCATTGATGACGTCGGCATAAAGCAGAAGTCGTGCGCAAGTAAGTCAGAAAAGGCTTTTAGCTCAGAAATCCCGCTGAAAAACGTCACGGCTCCAGCAAGGAAGAACAACCCCATGACGGCGCAGATCGTGCGGACTCCGCAGCCCTGGGAGGAGTCGCAGACGCATTCGCTGCCATCGCCGAAGGGGTATTGACGAAACACGAGAGGAGGGTGCTTGATTGCTTTGGTAGATGTTGGAAAATGAGTCACCGACGCAGCACAACAAGATGCAAGAGTTCAATTTGTCGCACGCCGCTTGGTGAAATGTGAAATGGGGGAGGTCTTTCAGAGAATGAAGAAGCATGTCAACTAGCAGTATTGTTGCATGATAGTCTTCGATATCCAAATACTTGATGGGAATTCACACGACTCTGAAAGGATCAGACTGCGGCTGTCTTGAGCGCTGGGTGTCGAAAATTCTGATGCAGGATGGCCTTAAGAGAAGAAGAGCATTCGCTTGAGTGTTTTGGGAAAACTGTGAAGAGCGAGGAGGCTGAGACTTGGGCGTACTGAGTGAGAGCAACAGGCTGTGAATTCTCATTAAGGAAACACCCCCTCGTGGGAAAACCAAATGAATTTTGAATGTCTCCCGAAATC
>JAASFI010000160.1:0-49468 GCA_023333705.1 Globisporangium viniferum
ACCATGCAGGCTGCGGTAGACGTTCATCTGGTTCTTCTTGCGCACGAAACTCCAGTCGTCCGTGTCGATGTATCCGTGGAAGCTCGAGTACTCAGCTACTGTCTTGCGAAGTAGGTTGGATGCGAAGCCATCGTACTGCGCCTGCTCTGCGTGGCTCACGCTGATGGTCGGGATGCACGAGATGCTCGCCGGCATGGTAGACGGAATGGATGGCTGTGGGTGGTCTGCGCGAATGCGATTTCTTCCTCCAGGGCGAATTGAACAGTGAGAGAGAGAGAGAGAGAGAGAGAGAGAGAGAGAAAGAGAGTGGAAAGGGCCATCACGAGCGCTCACCGCTACGCTCTACTCAACCGAAGGCCCTTGCTTCACGCTGGACGGGAGATTCATCCTGGTACTAAACAAGCTCTCTCTCTCCATCTCTCTCAATGCGTTCAGCCCTACCACGGTGATTTGCTATCTATGGAAGAATACGCGATGCCAAAAAATCTGCAATGGGTGTACTGGCGGCGGTTCAGTCCAGTGGGCAACTGCGAGCACCAAGAGGCCGTCCCACCTAATGGCCCGATTTCTTGACTCCGCTGGTCATAATAACTCCAGGTGACTGGACTCCAGTCCGATGGTGTGCGCGCGCGCTCCCGTGTGACCAAGGAGTTTGCATTTTGCACGGAGCTGCCGCATTGAAAGAACCCAAGGCTGGCAGTACGCGCGCCTGCCCTGGCGCTCACTGAGCTCAGAAGGTGTTTGTCTTGGTTGAAATGGCCCATGTGTTGGCGGCGGCTTGCTGCCTGACCACGCGCGCTTCAACCTGATGGTTGACCATGAGTGAATCGACAGTGTGGATGGTGCCCATCATCCCTCGAAGGATGGGGGAGCAAGTTGAGCGCGTGGCTCTCGTCCAGTGAGATTCGATCGCTGAAACTCGGCACGCTCCCTTTCTACCCAAGAGTTCACGTGGCGTTCACGTAGCATTTAGAGCCATATTTAGAAGTACCACAGAGGGTTTACCGTATTTATGATATATAGGCAGACCATTTACTACTTTATAAAGGTTATTTTAGATACGATATGTGAAAGTCCATAAATACCAAAAGCTCCGTGATTGGGAAATGATGGTACAGCGAGAATTGCTGCCGGTGGGCACGCAGCCTCATGCAGATCTGCCGCGGCTTTGGTGAGTCTTTGCTGTGCAAATTGTACTGCAACGCTGGGTCACGCGTGAGTCAGTGCTTCTTGCGTCACGCCCTCAACCGCTGTTTGCAACACTCGCCCTTTCTTCTCATCGCCCACGAGCATTGCCATTTGCCATGAGGTCAGGACTTGAGGAACACCAGAGAAGCAAATCTATCTGCACCCATGTCGAGCGTCGCGCCGTTTTTCTTATTCTCGCTCAAAAGAATGTCTTTAGCGCCTGCGACTTGTACACTCCACAAAGGAACAACTGCTCTCACGCCAAGCTGAGTAGCAACAGCTGGGTCGGAGTGGATGGACCACCACCTCTCACAGCGAGTGAGAATAAGCAAGCAGTTCACATCGAGTGGCCTCCAGGAGCACTCTCTCGCTCTCGTAAATCTCCAATGGCCCCCCGTCCGTCGTGGCGTTGCCTGCATTTTGCTTTTTTCGAGGTCGACTGCACTCCAAGTGCAGTTCCCCCCCTTGAGACAAACTCCAGATCCTTCGAGACGACATCGCGGTATCGTTACGGTGATCCGTTAATGGATTCAAATTATGCCAATTCAGTTTTGTCCTTCGAGACAGGGGAGGACTAAACCAAGGACGCACCCAATCCAATCTCCAGCACACTACATGTAGGTAGACAAGCAAGCAAGTTCGCAGGCATCTCTCTCGTGCTGCTGATGCAGATTAAGAGGTGGGTTTTGTTGCAGAAACTGGTGGTGGTGGAAAATTGTT
The DNA here is from genome assembly GCA_023333705.1 of Globisporangium viniferum. Classification (NCBI taxonomy): domain Eukaryota; phylum Oomycota; class Peronosporomycetes; order Pythiales; family Pythiaceae; genus Globisporangium; species Globisporangium viniferum. Next base: position 1,909 of record JAASFI010000160.1, read on the forward strand.
GAAATCATGTCAACCAACCGGTGGTGGCCATAATCAAACTCGAGCAGTGAACATATGGATGTCTGCGTGCAGGACAAATCAGCAAATGCTGATCAAGATGTGCGTTGACCATACCTCGTCTGTGGGCGACCCGGCCAGCCAGTCACGCACCCAACGACTTGCTACGGCTGAGCGCGTGCCACGCACCACTGGAAACTCGTCTCGCGCTGTGACAGCGCGGTGGTTCAGTGGAACCTCGCGATGATTGGCAGTTACGGGGTTTATTTTAATCAATAATCATGCTCGATTAACGAGTGATTGGGTGGTTGGCTGGTGAAGCGTGCAGCAGTGGGGCACGCTGCTCCTTTTATCCGCCTGCGCGCGCGATCTGCTCGGCACCATTGTCAACAGTTTTTGAGTTGAGTCTCTCCAGGTCCGGAGAACCTGCGCGAGCGAGGCCGAGTCGGACTGTGGGATTTACTATCAGAGCGCGTGCCTCGGGCGAGTCAAATTTCTCGCCGCGCCGACCTACCTCGCGGGCGGGGATCACAGAAGTGGTTTGCCGAACTCACGAATGGCAGGCGAGGGATGAATGCCTTCCACTAGTTTAGATGAGCCCGAGCGCGTCGCGAAAGATACTTTCTGAAAGAAAATGGGTGCACTTTTGACTTCTGACACGTGTTGCGATCTTCGTCGTGGTCGATAATGTACATTATTACATACTGTACAGTACCTTGACACCAAAGTCAGTCTCTCAGGGCTTTGCTCGTCGATACATGTAGTGTCAGGCTTGCCACTTGGCCGTTTCGTCTTAGTCCTTTTCAGACTTTATGAAGATCTTATTCTATCTGAACCTGCGTGCCGATACCTGGCTAGCAATACTGCAACAGTGCCGACTTGACAAAGCAAACCAAATCCTTCAAAGCACCAAGTTGGACGAACATCCGGAAGGTGCCTCAAGCACAAGCTGCACCTTGGATGGAGGAAGCGTGCGCTCTCTCAGCATTGCCAACACCATGCCAGTACCCGAATATACAGTGTATTCCAAGTGTTTCAAGTCGCAACAATCTCAAATTCGATATCTACTTTATACTTTATCGTTAATGTATCGTCCCTCGTCCTCAAAGACGAACGAGGGCTCATAAAACTTTTCTTTTCCTCTCCTTCTCTACTAATTTCACAGTTGTCTGTAGTTAAAATTCGCTCTCGAGCCACCTGCTGTGGTGGTGCGCCTGCGGAAGGCCCGACGAGTTGTGCTTGCGCGAGTGCGCCTTGCGGTTGCCCGCGGCCGAGTCGCTCAACCGCAGCGTGCCCAGGTCAAAGTCGCTGAGCGCGGCCGTGGTCCAGATCTCGTCGTCCACGAGGCTCGAGCTCTCGCTGTCGCGACCGTAGCGCGAGGTCGCGAACGACGACGACGACCGGTAGGACTCGAAGTTCGCGTCCGACATGATGCCCCCAGACTCGTAGAACGCGCCGTCGTCGCTCTCGGACGGCAGCCCCGAGTCCGACGCCGTGAGGTGCTCGATCGTGAGCGCCGAGTCCGCGAAGCCGCTCTTGTCGCTCGCGTTGGTCTTGAACGCGCCGTTGGGCAGGAACACGCTCTGCGAGCGCCACGAGATCTCCGAGTCCGGGTAGTCGCGCGACGCGTACGCGGGGTTGTTGCTCTTACTGTTCGGCTTTGCCACGACATTCTGCTGCGTCGGGGATGACGTCGAGCGCTCGCGCTTCATGCTGAGCGAGGAGCGGCGCGTCGGGTCCGAGTTGAGGCGCTGGCGGAGCTTCTGCGTGCTCGGCGACGAGATCACCTTGGCCACGCATAGCTTGCAGAAGCGGCCCTCCATGGGCTTGTTGGTCTTCTTGTCGATCTTGAACACGGGCCGGAAGCACGAGCAGGACTTGCACACGCTCTGGCTGCACCCGGCGCACGTGCGGTTCGTGTCGAGGATGCCCGGACCTTTGAAGCACACGTGGCACGCTGCGTTCGAGGGCCACGTCTTGGCAATCGACGTCTCGATCAGCGTCGAGCACTTCTTGGCCTCTGCGCACTCGGCGGCGTACACGACGTTGAGCAGCGTGCCGGCGACGACGTACTCTGCCAGACGTCGCGAGACCGAGCCGACGTCTTCGACCTGGGCCCAGAGGAAGCACTGCACGCGGTTGTTGTGGCGGCGGTACAGGTAGCAGCTCGAGGTGGTCTCGCGCTTGACGCCCTTGACCGAGTCGGCGGGCCACTTGGCGTGCTCGATTGACTGGATCACGTGGAACGCGAGCGGGTTGCCGTTCGCGTCCATGGTTGTGCCCATGCGCTCGTACGTGAGCACGTCGCGGTTCTTGTCCATGCCCCAGGGTAGCTTGGCCGCGACCCACTTGATGCCGGCGAAGCGGAACGGCGCGTCGGCCGTGCGGCGCTCGTTGACGCTGAGCACGGCGCCGTCCATGAGCTTGTAGTTGAGGAACGTCTTGACGGCGCAGAGCTCGGCCGTGGTCTCGCAATAGATGCCGTCCATGACGTCCTCGAGCGTGCCGGGGATCAGGCCCGTGCCGACCATGAGCGTGGAGCTTGGGTCGTTCGAGCCCTGGAGACTGCGGTAGACGTTCATCTGGTCGCGCTTGCGCACGAGCGCCCACTCGTCCGTGTCGATGTGGCCGTTGAAGCGCGAGAACTCGGTGATGGCCGTACGCAGCACGCCCGCGACGCTCTCGTCGTACGTGGCTTGCTCGTCGTCGGTCAGACGGATCAGCGGAAACCAGCCCACGCTCACGCTCATCGTGTCTTTGTGAATAGAGAATGGAAGGGCTGATGCGGATGTGGATGGCGGTTTGCGCTTGGGGAGGCAAATTGGCGAATGACCGTGGGGATGATGGATCAGAATGCTCGCGCTTGCTCGCGGGTGCGGCTTCAGATTCACATCTTGTTAGCTCCTCGGAGGCAAACGGGGATCCTCCGAGACAGGGAGGGAGGAGCTCAACAAATCAACAAAAGCCGACTGGCGGACGCGCTGTCGCCTCTCTCTAGGCTTTCCTCTGTGAACATTGTGCGGTCGTACCGTAGGGAAAGAGGCCAACGGTGACGCAATCCCAATCCCAATCCCAATCCCCCCCACAGCCATTCACCCATTCGTCTCTTGGGCTGCTGCTGTTGTTGATTTTGTTCTTGATTTTGTTCATTGGGAAAGCTGCTCGTTGAGACTTTGGTCGTCTCTGCGACTGCATCACCCTTGGGCAGTGACTGACAGACAGGGCATCCATCATTTTGGTGATGGGCGAATTGGCATTTTCAGAGAAAGTGAGCGGAACATAACCAACGCCCTCGGGTCCTCCTTCTCATCCTCTCTGTCTGTATTATTGACCGGGACACACGCCGTCGGCCCACGAGATTCGCGGATTCGCTCGCGGGCGTGTGCCTCGGAGCCCACGGGGTCGGTGATTGGCCGGAATCTCTCGACGGACGGCGCCGATTGCACGGAGCGACCGGAAGACTCAGCACACGCGTTTGTTTTTTTCAAGGGTGAAATTGCTTAATCCTGTTGTAAAATCCCGCTTGATTTGTGACGGCCTGAGCGCCATGTCCTCACTCGCTCGCTCACACCCATGGCCATGTACAGTTTTTCCGTGACGAAATGAAAAAAAGTAAGAACGCAGCAGGATGTGTTGACAGGCAAAGCGATGGCTGGCAGCAAATGGGCGAGGCGCATTGACAGGCGTGCTCTAAGATCCGCGTTGATTGGGAAGGAAGCGACGAATGCGCGTGCACGCGTGGGCTCAAAGTCCCAAGGCCACACTCACTGCTACAGTACATGTAATGGCAAGCATTGGCTGCCACCAGAGTTTCACAGAAGCTCAAGGCTGACCGTATATAAAGAGGTTGTATGGATGTTTTAAAGAGGTGAACCAAAGTTGATTTGGCGCATATGGAGCCTGCATTTTTTGCAATGTCAACAGACTGTTGGTGCCATTTTGCTAAAGCGAACACCTTCGCAGATCCATGTTGCGTTCAAAGCAAAATCACTTGGAAACCTCATGGTTCATGTGTGGTGGTCGATTTTTTGCAGTCAGGAGATAATTGGTTGGCTGCCGGCGACGGATCGACCATTCCCTTCGGAGCTCAACGAAACCGCTTTTCCCAAACACGTTGCGACTGAGAAAATTATACCAAAGTTGCACTAGCAGACTCGCGACAGTCGTGCGCGTGACTGTCGAACGAAACGCAGAAGACCCAGCCCACCCTCGTCGTCGTGAGCTCCCTCGGCCCCCATTTGGGCACGTCCCAATCAAGCAACAGTGTTGCCTTGTCTGTCTGTGTGGCTGGTCTGTTCAAATGCTAGCCAGGACCTGGACGACGACCGGTGGCGAAATCCGACGGTGCGACCCCGTCTTACTATTAGGTCTCGCTCGGCTTCTGCCTGCCTGCCATCCCACGCTCGCCAGCACGAACAGGCGACTGGCGACACTGGCGACGCGGTTCCCAGCTAGAGATCCGTGACTCGGTGCCTTTTCAGGTCATCATTGGAGCGTCAACAGAGGATCTCTCCTTTCTGACGATTCAGTTAAGCCACAATCACATGTTGCTCGAACACGAGACAGATGAGAAGGAGGTGGAGAGCGCGAATCAATCCCGACGCTTCTGTATCAATCACATGAGTGAGCGTAGAAGCGCTTGGAGGTGTGATTCTGGCGGTCTGGATTCGAGCTCCTCACAACGCGCTGGTCCCTACTGTAAAGCCTAGTCACTACCATCTGAGGCAGCCTTTCTGTCCAATGGGAACTCTGTATGAGCACAACCATGACAGCCAGCCAAGTTTGTTCGTGCTTGCTCACACAACCCAAAACAGAAACAAACGCGTTCTCTGGTCTTCGGATGCCGAAACAGAGATTTTGATCTCAAGTGACGTGTACCTTGAAGGCCAAAGCTCTACGCCCTCGCGTTCAGGACACATGTGCTGCGTCGAGTCTTCTCGCAGACTCTAGCCCTTTCAGAGCGTACCTGCGCCTATCCACCAATTTGGCCAGCGAATGAGTCAGCTTGATCCGCTGATCATGCAGACACGTCAGCATAAATTCTTGTGTGCTTGGTTTCCAACTTGGCGCGAGGTAGGTTCTCCTCTGGTGGTCACCTCTGATAACCACTTCCTAAATTCGACCTCCAAGTTTCCAACGAATTATCTATCCAAATAAAATTTAACCAGATACCAACTATAAAAAGGGTCAATACAACATCATGTACCCAATCAACGAGATCGTCAGCGCCGATGTGGCTTTTCATGACCTTGAAGTGCAGAAATCCAGTCCTCAACCATTTGAGCATCAAGCCCTAAGCATTTACACTAGCGAGCCAAGAGCCAACCGCTGGACCCACAGCGCCCCTGCTCACCTTCGCTCCTTTCTTGAGAAAGCTGTGACGAAGTGCCTGTCGACCTGCTCATTGGAGCTCCTGCAGTAGGAGACTTCTTTGCGAAGTTAGATGGAGGTGTCTACCGCTCCTGGCCGTACACTGTACTCTGCTGTCTCGCGAGATCTCTCGGCTGTGTCTCTGGCTTCCTGCGGTTGCGCAACCACGAATGTGAGAGGGAGACATAGTCAGTATTTCAGAGAGCTGAGACCCCCGAACACAGACACACGAGTGAAATCATGCTCCACACGTTAAAGCATGCCATGACACGATCAAACGCTCGCTTCTGAATGGCTCTGGACCAGCTACAGCACAGAAAGCTGCTACGCGATTGCTACACCATCTTTATGAAATCAAGTGCTCGAGGGCCTACTGTAGCGAGTACGATCACGTACATTTGCGTCGTAATCCATTGTCAGCAGCGTTGACTTTCTCCTCCATCCCAGCCTGAGTACATACCTCTTCACAAGCTGAAGTGCCCTTAGCCCCGAATCGCAGCGGTGTGTCCGCTAGTATTCAGAGCAAAAACGACAGTGAGCTAACGCTCTCACTTCATCCACCATTTTCCATAGCCCGCTTGATTGCATTTCTCCCAGAGATGGCGCTTACATCTCGCTCTTGCGTCATTTCGTCACCTGGGTTGGAGAAAATGGTCAACAACTCTGTATTGGGCATGAATCTACAGAGAAGCAGAAACGGATTACGAGTATGATTGACCGGAAACGTCCTCTTCTAAATGGCGAATGGGCCTAGACGCGCGACTTCCGAGCGCCGGTTATCGCTTTGAAACCTGACGCACACCATGTTACTGAGCACCGACGTTCTGAACACTTCTGACATTCCTGAGCGAAAAGTCAGACATTGTGAGTCCAGTGCCAGACGTGTAACAACAGAGCACGTGTTGGCGATGGTCTTGGTTATCATTGGCCTTACGTAGATGGCATCTCACGTGTGCCTATGTATTGCAAGTCATCGATATTTGCAATTTGCCGAGTGAAGGACCACTTGAAACCAATTATCAGAGGACGCCCGAGTATTCGTTGAAGCACTATGAAGAGTTGTCCACCGAAAGGATGTTAGTTGGTCAGGACCAGTGAAAGGCAAACTGACTAATGTTCTCCGGAATGCTAACAGCAAACTCCTCAGCAACTCGGCACAAATTCAACGAAGACGATAACATGACGCTACTTTTATTGCCGCTACAGACACACTTAGGACATTGAATCTCGGCCTAAGAGTCATCTCATAGTTGCTAGTTCGTTCCCAGCAAACGATGGCTCTCTCGGGCGCTACAAATATGGTCATCTCGCAATGACTGGTTCGTTCCCAACCATTGATGACAATCTTCGACACCAAAACTACCTTTAGTTCTGTGGGAAGAATCCCGTCGACGTCGGCGTCAGCACGTAGAGGTCTGTGACAAAGTTTTCCCAGTCCTGTGGACGCTGCGAGCGCGTGAACTGCTTGTGGTCAGACGCCCGCGTCGGCCGGTGCTTTAAGGACTGAGCGAGGAAGTCATCTTCGGGCGTGCCACACTCAGAGAGACCGAGGTCAAACTGGCCCAGTCCGCCCGTAGACCAGATGTCATCGCTGCCGCGCACAGAGCTGTTGCTACATCGTCGAGGCTGTACGTTGCGCGCCGAGTCGGTCGAGTAGTGGCGGTGGCTGTGGTGTGAAGACGCGCGATGCTGCCGCGGCTGCTGCTCCTCTTCTTGCTCATGAAGCTGCTCTTCGTCCGACTTCTTCGCTGAGAGGAGCACCATCACCGAGGCTCGCGAGTCGTTCAGCGATGGATCCGACATCCAGACCATGTCCACGGGGTCACTTGGGAAGCTCTCGCGGTCGAACGTCACCTCCTGGTCGAAACCATAGGAACTGCGGAGACGGATTGAGGCCATTTCGTTTGCGTATGTGGAGTTTTCATCGTCCGAATCCTCGGTCTGGAACGAGGACGTGACGGTGGCTTGCGGAGTCGTGACCGAGGACTTGTACCGAGCTCCGCGGGTGTTGCTTCTGGCCCTTCCAATAGGGTCCAGAGGGACTCGTCCCCGTGGCGGCGACACCGTACCGGCGGTCGAGGCCACTTTGTTGCTGCAGAGCTTGCAGAAGCGCTCTTCCAGCGGCTTTCCCGCTCGTCGATCGAGCTGGAAGATTGGCCGGTGGGCCGAGCACGATTTGCAGACATTCTGGTAAACAAACGAACACACCTTCAAGTTAGTTCTCAACCTGGCAAACATACCCATTCAATATTTGAGAATAGGATGAGAGTGTACAGTCGTGACGTACGTGCTTGCACCCGGCGCACTGACGTTGCGATTCCCAGATGCCTGGGGCTTTCTTGCAGACAGTGCACTCGTTGCTGTCGATAATCGAACAAGAAGAGTGAAAAAAGGGAAAGACGCGTTAGGCTCATTTCTACAGGAAGTGAAAGAGAATAGGGAGATGGTTGAATAGAGTAGAGCGCTTTACGTACTTGGGGGGCGGCCACTGGCGCTCGTTTGATCGCGACATGAGCTTGGAGCATTTCTTGGCCTCGGCGCACGCGACCGTGTTGACCACCTTGAGCCACGAACCCGCGACCACGTACTCTGCAAGGCGACGACCGACCGATCCGAGGTCGTGGATCTCACCCCAGAGGAAGCACTGGACGCGGTTGACCCCGTGCTGACGGTACAGGTAGCACGTCGAGGTATACTCGCGCTTGATGCCCTTCACACAGCCAGCCGGCCACTCGGGGCGTTCGATGGACTGCAACACGTGGAACGCGAGCTCGTTGCCGTCCGTGTCCACGGTGGTGCCCATTCTCTGAGAACATCACCATCATCATCAACGAAATCGATTCCTGTTAGATCAGAGGGTAGGAAAGTGGTTATGACAAACATAATTATATCAGCAGCACTACATACCTCGTAGGTGAGCAAGTCGCGGTTCTTTGTGATCCCCCACGGGGCCTTCACGGCGAGCCACTTGATTCCCGCAAATCGGAAAGGCGCTTCGGGGGCGCGGCGCTCCGTGATGTTGAAGATCGCACCGTCGACGACCTTGTGCTTAAGCAGCGTCGTGACCGTGCGGACGTCGGCGCTGGTGTCGCAGTAGAGGCCGTCCATCACGTCCTCGAGTGTACCGGCCATGAGCCCCGTGCCCGCCATGACCGAGAGCTTTGGGTTTCCGGAATGCTCCAGGCTGCGAAAGACGCTCATCTGCTTGTGTTTGCGGACCAGAGTCCAGTCATCAGTGTCGATGATCCCGTGGAGGCGCGTGTACTGACTCAGGCAGTTGCGGAGTACGTCGCCGGCAAGGTTGTCGTAGTGGAGCTTCTCCTGGCGGGAGAGCTCGATCTTTGGGACGCGTCGGCGGTTGCCAGCCATGCTTGACTCGAGTCTCTTTTTGTATGAGTTTGTTGTGTTTCGGCGTGGGGTGTGGCCCAGACAGAGAAAATAGAAATGAGGCTCGACGAGAGGCAGTCAGTGGGTCCTCACTATCTCGCGGTTCAGTTTTTCTATTCTTTCACTCCGTCAGTCCGTCGGTCGGTCGTTCTCGATCAACGAGTGTCTCCTCTCCCTCTCTTTCGTCCGAATCTACGCCGGCCAAGCATACGGTTGGCTCCTGGGTGGCCACCGAGTTAAGATAGCAAACTGCTGACCTTCACGAGAGGAAGAGGCCGTCCTGACTTGGAGTCCCACCTTGCCCAGCGCTCGCTCTCTTCCAGTGTAACCCTGGTACCAGAGAGCGAGCGGTGCCAAGTGACAAAAGGGAGGAGCGTGTGCCGGCATCATCTCAGCAAATCTTATTCGGTCGGCGCCGTCCTGAATCATCCATCACACGACCAACTCGTCCTTACTGTGGCACACAAACCAGGAGACCGGAGCAGCAATTCGGTACAGTAGTCGCACACAAAAGACCCTCGCGGTTCTACTGTGGCAAGTCAGCCGCGCGTAGAGCGAGCGAGAAAACAGGACCGCCAACCCCCCCAAAGGTGCCCCGCTCGCCTGCCCCCAAAAGAAAAATCAAGGCGCTGAGTGCTACACACTCGTCATTCTTGTCCATGACCCAGTCTCACGATAGTAACAGCGTGTGTATCTCTCACACGCTTTTGCCGACAGGATCTGCTGATACCTCGGCTTGCTTGTGTCCTTTGGAATCCGTGGCGTCAATTGCCCTTTCCTGCCTCTCTGAGGTCTCGTTCCACGTAGCACTCGCGAAGGACACCTCTCTGAACTCTTCCGAGGAGATGACAAAGACCAGAGTATACTCATTTTAAAAGAGGGTTTATGGCATTCAGTGAACTTCAAATACTAGTATATACCTCATTTAAAGAGGTTTATGGCAATATTTTCGGTGGACGACGAACAACAAGATCTGTCGCGTCTGCTCATCGAAAAGGTAGAGAGTGACGGTCATCACGTACAGAGCCGGGCCAACATGTTGAAGTGACCTCAGAGAGTGTAACCCTTGATGATCCCTATCGAATATTGTGCGCCGTCTGCCCGTTCAAACGCGTCGTCTCTCTGTAAAAGGTATGATGCAAAACCCTCGAGCCACAAAGGCACACGCACGCCATTTTGAAGTGGATTGCTAGTCTGGTAGGTATGGTTGCGTCCGACAAAAGTCCACCACCACGACCGCCTCCATATGCTGGGGCTGTCTCGCCCTCTACCAAAGTTTGACAAAATGGAAGCAGCCCTGACGTCATTTCGTGCGGTAAACTACTACCAGGAGACTGGCTGAGGACAGTATGGGTCGCATTGCTCGACGCCTCAAATATAGGATGGTAGCTTGTTTACCTGCTTATACGATACAGGAACGCATGGATTCGCTGTCAGGGCCTTCAAAGTACTGGAGGTAGTCACACGTTCGTGTATTTTTTTAAGTATCATTTACGGACGGCGTAAGGGCTCCAGACGCATTATTTTGCGATTACCTTTACAGCATATCCCGATTTTGAATTACGGTGATCATCAGTGGACAGTGTACACCAGCTAGATCACCTACCTGCTTTGGCCAGTCTACGTGCTTACAAATAAGATATGGAACATTAAAAAATGTCTTGCGACTGCGAAAAGCCTGCGCTTTTTGAGTCACCTGGTCCTGCGGAAGCCCGCTGTACCTTTGGGGTAGATGAGTCCTAACCAGACAAAGCTCGGACAAGCTCCGACATAATCCTTGCACCCACACGGTGTCATTTATTGCGAAGAAAGCTGGTGGAGGTGGCGTGAACACGCTGGTTGATCGCTCAGCGCAAATTGGGCATTCTTTCCATATTTTCTACACTCGTGGGAAATCAAAATACGAGTGTTGTAAACCCATGCAAACATCTTTTGAGCTGCCCGGCAGAAGATGCTCGGGTTTACCGCTGTTCTTTACATATTTTGCTCTGTGAGTTTTAAGATCCTGGAGGTCCCATCGCGTTGCCGTACTGGCTCCATTGGCACGCCCCTCGCGTCTTTCTTTACTGGTACAAAGAGCGAATGAATGCGCCTCCTCAGCACGACACAATATTCTTTCGAGTAATTGTAATTGGATTGTCAGCGGGAGGAGATGGGAAGCTCACAAAGATGTCGAGCGTGGCCCATCTGATAAACCAGAGACCACGGCTGCGGTCCTTTTTATACGACACCGAAACCCAGCTGGTGTTCCTGTCCAGTCGTGCCATCACTTCACTTCAACTGTGTCAAGCGCGACTGAGCAAAAAATGTAAACCTTAGGTACTGCGACCAAATTTCAGTCCAGTGCATCACAGAACGAATGCAATGTGTTAATGCTCACGTTGCCAGCGCGTGCCTAACGCTCCTGTAATGGTTGCATCTTGGTCCGAGCGAGCGTGGTCGCGCTTGTCCCTTGTCAACCTACTCGTAGTATATGTGTACGACGCGCGCGCCGAGTCCAATGAATCGCGGCGACAGCCCCTGTTTGCTGGTCTACCAGTGCTACGCTGGCGCCTTCCAGCTGGCCCCAACTGGACAGAAGAAGGAAAGAGGAGACAAATGGGGGATCACGTGATGCACACGAAGCAATCTTATTCGATTTTTACAGTACGCAAGCCATCCAGGTCATCACGGGGGCTTTCGCTCCGCAACGCAACCCAGCTAAGATCAACAGGGTCCCAGTCTTACTCTGTATAACAGGCAGTCATCCTGACTAGCCTGGTAAAAAGAAGAAGAAGAAGCAGATCGCGATTCATTCAGTGCTGACGTGGTTTCGCCCGTCCTGCCGAGCAGCGGGAAGCCGTCTGTGCAGCACTGACGTGGCCGCGCCCGTCCTTTGACGTACTTCGGCAGATGTATGGACCAACGGAAGCTCGTGAGACTATGGAAAGTCTACACCGTTTGTGCTCAGCTTTTCGGATGAGAATGAGGTGATGAAATTTATTGCGCTTGCTTCCAAGCTTCGTAAAGGATGAAGTGTAGTGTGATCTGTGAGTTCATACTTGGAGCAAATAGCACAAGGTGAGAGTACGAACACTGTAGAAGAGCCCAGTAGTGTCATGGTTGCATACAATTACGGCATGCCTATCTTCCTCCTGCTTGGCAAAATTTCATTAGACTTGCGTTACAATGTTTACAACGACAAAGCACCAATATGCCACTTGTTATTAGGATATACACCTACAGATACGTACAATGTCATCCTAGTCAAACAAGCCGGATTCAATGCGCTGCTGCCATCGCGTCGCGGGGGACTTTTGCTGACTCGGTCGCTCGCACCTGGAGCTGTGACGCTCGCGCCGTTTGCTGGTCGTCACCAGTTTCTTGTCAGACTCAGGGGCGTTGGACTCAGAGGCGTTGGACTCGCCGCTGATGACGCCGAGGTCAAAGTTGCTCAGCTTGGAGGTCGTCCACGGTTCCTCTTCTTGTGCCATGACCGAGGCGACACTGCCAACATTGAATGATCCGGGTAGCTCTTCGTCGTTGTGCGCGGTGTCCTTCAAGTAGAACTTCACCGACTTGGACGGCTTGCGGTCCGTTAGCGAGTCAATGGACCTGGACTTGGGGCGAGTGAACTCTTCTCGCGAGCTGCCTCGATGAGGCTCTGATAGGTAGTGGTCTCGCTCACTCTGGGCGGGTGTGACTGTGGCAGTGACCGCTTTGTTCACGCAAAGCTTGCAGAAGCGCTCTTCCTGCGGCTTCCCCGTTCGCATGTCGATCTGGAAGGTCTTGCGGAGGCACGAGCAAGTCTTGCACATGCTCTGCGTGCACCCGGCGCACTGGCGCGCGTTCTCAAAGATGCCGGGGCGTTTGTAGCAGATGTGGCACGCATCTCTGGTTGGATATGGACGTCTTTGACCGATGCTTCGCTCCATCATCTTGGAGCATTTCTTGGCTTCAGCGCAGTCCACGCTGTAGACAACGTTCAGCCACTTGCCGGCGATGACGTAGTCAGCGATCCGGTGGGAGACCGAGCCTGTGTCGTAGAACTCGCCCCAGAGGAAGACCTCCACGCGGTTGTCTGGGAGCCGTTGGTACAAGTAACAGGTCGAAGTCGTGGCGCGCTTGATGCCCTTGAGCGAGTTGGCGGGCCACTCGGGGCGGTCGATGGACTGGAGCACGTGGAACGCAAATTCTTTGCCACTCTCATCGGTGGTCGTTCCCATACGCTATAGAAAGAGTAGAGCACGTTAGTAGCTGGCTCGTCATTATAAACGCCAATATAGAGCATACTTTGGAGCCTACCTCGTAGGTGAGCAGGTCACGGTTCTTTGTCAGTCCCCAGGAAGCCTTGGCAGCGACCCACTTGATCCCAGCGAAGCGGAATGGAGCCTCTTTGCTGCGGCGTTCGCTCACACTGAGCACCGCACCGTTCACCAGTTTGTAGTGAAGCAGCGTCTTCCCTGCACGGAGGTCCGCAGTGTTGTCGCTGTAGAGTCCGTCCATGACGTCCTCGAGCGAGCCCTGGATGAGCCCCGTGCCGGCCATGAACGTTACAGTAGGGTCCGCGCCGCCGTAGATGCTCCGGTAGACGCTCATCTGGCGGCGCTTGCGGACGAGGCTCCAGTCGTCCGTGTCGATGATGCCGTTGAACTGGGAGTACTGCACGATCGTCTTGTCGAGCAGCTGGGATGCGAGGTTGTCGTAGGCGAACTGCTCGGCCTGAGTCACTTGGATCTGTGGGTGGTAGTCGTGGGTGTTTGTCGGTAGCATGGTTGTCGTTGTTGTGTTTGAGGCGTCAGCTTGACTGGTGAGTGAGCTTGAGAGTGCAAATTGGGAAGTGGGGTGGAGAAAAGGCCCCACCCAGTGCACTTCTTAGTCATCTGTCGTCTGGGTGGCTCCAACACAACCAGCAAGCAGCAAGTTTGTTTTCGTCACCACCATCTGGTTGTGTACAAGCGAAAACTTTCCATAAAGTGTCTTCAGCCCTACGTTGTCTGATACAAAGAGAGCGCCTTTGTGTTGGTGCTAGGCGTGTGGCGCGCCACAGTATTCCTGCAGCATCAGTAATAAGCGACGCGAGCGCACTGGCCCCATGGGAATGCGACTCAAGTGGCGGCTGCTCCGTCTCCTTCTCTCCACCAGCCCATACAGTCAGCCAGTGAGAGAGAGCACTCGGGTGATTCGAAGCTCGGGATGGCTGCCCTCGCCTCCACTGACTCCAAGTCCCACTTGGAAACAGGTCAGGGCTTGCCTCATTGCTCCCCATCACCATCATCAAGCCACAACTGAGCTCATCAAGATTTGTCACTGCAGAAAGGACAGGCAGACTCTGGTCTCGGTGCTTGAACTCCACATGCCGTAAATAATGTCCAATTTAGATTTACTTATGGACCGATTTTCTCCTGTACAGCCTGTCAAAATAGCCAAATTGGATTCGGATTATGCCGTATTTAGTGACGAATGAGTGTCACCTCCGATAATGAGTGCGCAGTACGCATTATCAAAGGTGGCATTTCGTCACCACTAACTACGATTCTAAAATCTGAGTCATCTGTTCAGTTCAAGCGCAAACCGTGAGCGTTGGGCTCTCCAGAAGACCAATCAGACTCAGCGCTCAGCTTCGCCATCTAATGGTATAATAGGCACGTGCTGCCGCACGATGTGTTCCCCCACTCTCTCGTCCGCATTTGTTTCTACAGTTTCGACTCGGCCTTCTTTTTCACCTGTGAGGTCAGGTCAGCAGCGATGCCTTCTTCGTTAGGCATTCCGATGCGCCATCACTTTGCGAGTGTGCTGGTGGTCGACTTGGAGGTAAACTGCAGCGTACTCTGCGGCTGTGCTAACGCGGATGTGGGTTACTGCAAAGAAAGTATGACACAAATAAGTTTACAGTGACTCTGTGAAACACAACAAAGAGTCATCATCCAGCCACGGATGACCCTTATATAATTCGCAGGTGCTCCCATTCTGAACCGACACAAGGAGATACCTCATTGGCTTCATTTCTCGTTTTGAGTTATCAACAACATCAATCCTATCTTTTTAGAGGAACATTCTGTGCACTATTTTACGTTGTCTGGGCGAAAGCGCCAAGAGGTGGCGGATAACTAAAAGACGGTGAAGAAGAAAGGTGATCAAGTTTGTGATCGTTCAGTGGCGATACCATCGGATCAGTGTTTACAAAACCCTTAGTTCTTATGCGGTGGTCATGGTGTCAGCTACAGGTTGACACACAGAGGAATTCGCGCTGCCAGGACACCCACGTTGTTGAGGCTCGCGCGTGTCCTGGCTTGAGAGAGGACCTCCGTCGAATCTCATTGAAAATACATGCAGTACCAGGTGCTGTCTTTAACTGAGCCCTCAGTAGGGAGACTACAAAGTTAAGTTACATTTAGCCTTTTACGTGAGCATCATATTGCCCTGCAGTCAATGGGTTGCGTTTCCAGTCAGCGTCCAGCTTTGATGAGGAGGTCAAGTGAGGAGGGAGGTTATGAAAAGCAGAACGAAGGAGGGCATTAGGCGGTTGGTCTGCTATTGTACTGTACGTACTGGGTTTGCATGAACACTTTACCCGTCACATTAGAAAAAGGAGAAGGATGATGCTTCGACCGGTTGGCGTCGTGGCTGTGCTGAAGATTCCCGAGCAACCTGGCTCATGCCAGGCTCATCCCATGATTCAGACTTTGAGACAAAGAATCTTAGTCGGACGCACCCATTTCCAGCCTCGTTCTGGTTGAAGTTGCGCTGATCACTTCTCGAGATTCAAACACGCAAAAAGTGTACTTTTGTACCTATACGGGGTGAATCTCTCGCATGAGGTCAGGAATATGCAACACCTTCTCTTCTTCGTGCGGTGCACATACGCGTACATACGCGCGAAGAGATTCTGTTGGCTATGTTTTTTTGTTCACAACCGAATACTTGAGCAACCACACATGCAAGAATCCGTTGGGTAAACCTCCGGAACTCGCTCCGTTGCTTGTGTGGCGTGTGAGGCGGATATGACCCTAGAGCGACCTCCAGGTCGCACTCATCCGGCCATCACTCGATGCCCATAATGCCTGAGATTCGCACCGCCACGCACGCAAGCACTTCCGACTTGGTGGACCTTTCATAATGAGAGCGGTACTGTACGATTCCTTGGATTAGCAAGCATCACATCACAAGTGTCTGGCTTCAAAGTTGCGAACTTCTATGGTGCTAGAAACCTTACCACTTCGAAATCAACGAGGGCTGTCTGTGGATGATAACTCATAACGGTCCATTTTTGCATGGTTGCGTACGTCAGTGATAGAGTCCCTCTCGTGTGTGTGTGTGTGTGTGTGTGTGTGTGTGTGTGTGTGTTTCTGTTGGAAGATGCGCACAATAACGTGTGAAAGCGCGAGCAAAAGTTTGGTGTTTGGTTGGATTTTAAGTGAATCGAAACTGGGTTGCGCTCAGGATCAAGCATTAAACCTTGGCTCATTTCTTGACCACCTCTGGCTTTTCTGGTGGTTAAAACACGGAAGAGGTCGAGTTGGATAGACTCCCTTGGTAGCGCTTTGGGTTCGCAGAGATCGAACTCAAGGACGAAGGTGGCGAGACAAAGCGTCACGCGGCCTTTGCATTCTGCTCCCGTGCAGCTCAAGGCTCACGACGCGCTTCGCGTCACATGTGCTGATCAAAATCCAGTCTCCGATTGTGTGTGTGAGTGGCGATGCTCGTCCGACTTCCTCGGAAGTATATGTACTTGGACACACACATCGGTTGCGACATTAATATTAGAGAAACGCAAACGGAATGCAAGGATGGATGACTCACATGGAACAACTTCAGCCACTCCAGTGGCCAGCTTTGAAGTCGCAGGTGCTCTCGATTCTGAACCGTCAAAATAAGCTGCTGATATACGACGAGTGTGTCGGTTAGTGAGTCTGCACCAAAGAGACTCGAAAGGCTATGACTTCTCACTCCTGAAATGATTTCTCGCTTTTAAAATACTACATGTCATGTTATCAGACGACTTGCGCATTCGTATGCATAATGATTGCCATCGGGCTAGTTTGAGGGCTGGTGCAAGATGTAAAGTGTGAACCAGCCATGGAGACTTCGCAGAAGAGGAGTCCACGATACTTCTTGTTAGCACAATACCATTTTGTTATGTAAGCGCATGGCGCGTGCTCGAGCCCTCTCGTGACTAGCATGGACGCGAGGCTTCTACATCCCGACAGTTTGCTCCCTGTTGCGATTGAGTACGATCTTAGCTTGGCAGAACGGGTGGACGAGTGTGCTAATTAATACTAGTGGTAAAGACCTGGGCAGTAGGCGGTCGTTCTGTCCTGCGCTCATAGTTTTGATTTTTTTTCGTCACAGTGGAGGCGCGGATGCTTCAACCTGTAGGTACGCGTTATTAGCATGACTGAAAGTGCTGGCTCATCTGTAGGTTCAGACTTCTCGACACGCCACGCGTCATCTGAGATGGACCCATTTCGAGCTCCGCTGGTTGAAGCAAACACAGAGAATGCATGTACAGTGCGCTGTGTCCAGGACTGAGCCTGGGTCGTTGTTGTGTAGACAAGATGGATTGAGGGCCAGTGGATTCCTTCTACTCGCTCATCTCTAGAGATCGTGAGTTACCAAAGCGACACAGCGTATGTAATCGCCCCTCCATGCATCCAGGACTGACGACACTCAAGAGGATCACGCATGAGCTCGGTGGCACACAATTGGTTGCAGGGTAGTGCCGTGCTGTCGTTTGGCGCTTCCACTGAGTTCATCTCGTCTTCACTAAGGTACATCAAGTTCGCCTAGACAGCATACCCCCCTCGTACTACTGACAAACCTGCATTTCTTCACTGACGTGGCTGGCTGTACTGCAATTCAAGGGATTCCCAACAGAGAGCTAATGAAGGTTGACTCACATCTTTTTTCTCGTCATTAGCTTCTCAATCAGTAGTGACTTCTCGCCACTATCCAGTCCAGCTGATAGATGTAAAGTGTTCTTGTTCTGAACCGACGAGGAATGTTTAGCTGTTTGCACGAGAGCACCAGTGAGGTAGCAGCTTTTCGATGGGTGTTCCGCTAACGAACCGATGACTTCTCACTTATCCACCCTTACTGTAGACTTCTGCTGACTCGTGAAAAACTGGCGTGTAGGATAAATGCTTCGCGAGCTCGACTGCAGGGCCGGGCAGCTTGCCTCTATTTCCATTACCACGAGTACATGTAACTTGCTTGGTGGAATTGAATGTTAGACCAAGTAACACTAGCTCTTAGTTCTTAGAGTTCGGGCGAGAGAGGCAAGAGGAAGCCGTGTGACTTTTGTCAGCTTTGCCTGCCCTTCTCTAGTTAATACACATTTATTGTACAGCAAAATGGCACGTTTGGAGAAGATTTGGTGGTGGTGGTGGTATCCAGGATGCATGTATAGATTGGAGTCGCTGAACCCTGACCCATCGGAAGATCAGATACCACGACGCACCGTTCGTACGCGAGACCTGCTCACTGGTGAGTAAGCAGGAAAAGCCCTTCAGTTCATGTACCGATGGAACGCCTTCTTATATAATTATAAGGTGTTTTTCACATTGGAGATTGGTGGGATACCGCAACCAGTTGGACGCGTGTCATGCTGGGGATCTGGTGCCAGACAACGAGAAGAATGGGGGTGCGAGAGGAACAACCCCTGGTCGTTTGGGATGCTCGAGAGGACCAGGTACCGTGATGTTCTACGCTTCTGTGTACGACAGCTGTGACCACCAGACCAAGCAGTCCTCACGCCTTCAAGAAAGGGTTGATGTACCCATGATACATTTTGTTAGAGTTTGGGGTCTCAATTGCGGCTTTTGCTCCGCCCGTGCACTTTTACACGAGTTGTCACATTGAGTAGAGAGAGAGAGAGAGGGGGGGGGGGGGGGGCTGGGACTGTGGTGAACGAATTCTTGTGGGAGTTCGTCACAATCGTCACTGGAAGTTGGTCCATCTCAAGGTCCAGACTTCACGACGTGCCTCGCGTCACGCAGAAATGAATCAACAGTCATTCGAATACTGCACTGCGTAGTCTGAACTGATAAAGAGCGGTTTGAGTTAGCCTAAATGGCTTTATGAAAGGAAATCAAGGATGGATGATTCACGAGTGGTTTTTGTCTGTGACCTCTCATCCAATAGTGACTTCTCTTTCAGCGTGAGAAGTCACGACCAGAATATCCAGATCGCAGATGTGCTTGGTCTGTCCGAACCGAAACGGAGGTGTACCTTCTGGACGGGGGGGGTCGGTGAGTAAGCTGGTAGGATAGACGAAAACTTCCATGACTTTTCATTCAATCGCATTGCGCGCTGGTCAACCCTCATACATACATGTATAAATATGATTCGTCTCTATGAAACATTTGCTCAGGTTGCATGACGCACTTCGTGTCACTTGCACAAGAGTCATCTCTTTCGGGCAGCCAGTTCTGACGACACACATGGAGAGAGCTCGACAAAGATTGTACGGGTATACGTCAACCCAGCAGGCACGCAAAGAATATCGGCGACGTGATCGCACTCGAAGTACCAAAGGTACACAGGTCGCCAGAGGTTCGCACTGCAAGGGAAAGACGTACGGTTGGCTGGCGTTGCAATCGCTCGACCTTTCCGAGCCCATGATGCTTAAAAATCGCACCTCACCTCCCCGATGTGTTCGGGGAAGAGTCTGCAGAGCCAGCTGCTTCTTACTGTGAAGAAGAGTCCGACTACAAGCACTGAAGAGTAGTAGCATAGTTCGCTTTGCGTTATCAGGTTGGTTGATGGACATTCGGTGACTTCTCACTCTCACAGCAATCGGATGACTATACCCTCTGTTTATTCCAGCCCTCGCGTTACAGTGTACTGTATGAGACTCCGTTTAAGTGGCGAACGCGAGGCTGATATAGGGTTATATTCCGACCAGGCCACTCGCGTAAGATCACGGGTGAGCAGGCCATCACTTACCCAGGCAGCTAGGACAGCATGTCGGCTACCCGTGTACACATGAGGAAACAACCCGCAAAGATTGACTACTCCACCTAGTAAGGCGGCCGCGTCCTCTCGCTCCTCATTTTATGTCTATGATGGCGAAAAATCCGATTCCACAATTTCACGAGCTCTGGGCTTTCATGATGAGAGCGCTGGATCCTCGCGCGCGCGTTTCTCGGTTGAAACGACCTATAGCTCGCAGAATATTGCTTTTCTGTCGCCATTGTCGTGTTGCAAAGCAGCGAGTCTCGCTGATGGATAGAAGCCCTTGATATAGAAAATCGATTTGCCCTTTGTTTGGCATTAAACCAGCTCACATGGTTACCTAGAAGATCAAAGACCGCTGACATGTCTTTTCGTGATGCATCTCCATCATCTGGTACCTGCTCATGCGCGAAAAGCCGTCAGTTATGACGCATTCTCAACCAACTAGGCGAATTTACCTTGCAAATGTCCATCTTGAAACCATAGCAAGCACTCAGGTTCTCCACACTACTAGAAGCTGTTGCATAGATCAAAAATATAGAGCGAATAACGAAAGCACAGCACAAGCAACCCGCAGGATTCTTGATTTTCGCAGGATTTCCCTCCCTTTGTGCGTATTGCTACAATATTCGACGTTCCCACTATCATCCATCAAACAGAAACATTTGTTACCATCTCACCGCCCTCGAGCTGGTGCTCAGTCCGACGTTTCCTCAAAGAGTTTTGCCAGGAATTGCTCTTTCGAGTACGAGCTGCTGCTCAGTCGTTCGGCGTGCGACCTTTTTCGGCGCGCAAAGCCAACTTCGTCCTCGGTGGACTTCTCCAGAAGTAAACTCGATGTCGATCGATCCAGTTGCTGCAGCGATTTGTCAAGGTACCCTGTGTCAATCACATCGCTGTCTCTCATCACCAGCGCCGATATGTGCGAAGGCGCGACGGAGTCCAAACCGGAAGAGCCCGCACTCGCCATCAAAAACGCAAGGTCGAAAAGCAGCGACGCCTGGTCATTTGCGGGTGTTACTGTCGTTGAGGCTGCCTTCGTTTCGACTTTCCAGCTGATCTTGGAGCCGTGCTGCCTCGTGACGACCGCCAAGCACTCTTGACAGAATCGGTCTGCGATTGGACGCCGCGCGCGATCGAGCTTGAACAAATTTCGCTCTGCAGAACAGGATCTGCATACGTTCTAGGTCATCCACACCCACAGAGTATCAACAGAGTACCATCAAATCAGCTCAAGCAATTATCCGTCATTTTAGAAGTACCCCCCCCCCCCCCCCCACCAGAATTTGTGCCGGCAAGGCAACGTACCTGCTTGCAGCTGCCACAAGGTTGTTGGAAGCTAAACATACTTGGTCGCTCCTGGCAAATGTAGCAAGTACTATCACTAAAGAACATAGAAGAGCAGTAAACTGTCAGTGCAGGAGTTATACAACACGATCGATACAAAATGGTACGTACGCATCCACGATCGAGCTCGGGTGCTGGTGAGGATTGGCGTGGTTCTTCCGAAGCTGCAGCTGCAACTGTGAGAGCTTCTTCGCCTCTGCGCACTTGAGCGCGTTGGCGACCGACATCCACTTGCCGGCGATCGCATAGTCCGAGAGGCGCTGCGGGAGGCTGCCGCTGCTGTAGAACTCGCCCCAGAAGAACGTCTCGACCTTGTTGCCCTTGCGCGTGTACAGGTAGCAGATCGAGCTGTGAGACCGGATGAGGTTCCGAAATGTGTTGGCAGGCCACTCGGGGCGATCGACCGACTGCATCAGGTGGTACGCGACCTCGTTGCCCTGCGCATCGAATGTCAAGCCCTGGCGCTCGTAGTACAGCAAATCGCGGTCACTGGATATGGCGCCTCCAGGCATCTTGGACGCGAGCCACTTGATGCCTGCAAAGGTAAACGGCTCGTCCGGTGTGCGCATTTCGCTTACTTGGAGCACCTTGCCAGCAATGCACTTGGACTTGAGGAACGTCGTCACTGTGCGCAAGTCCGACGACGTGTCGCTGTAGACGCCGTCCATCACATCCTCGAGGGTGCCGTCGATGCTGCCGACGCCGAGCATGAGCGACACGCGCGGGTTCTCTGTTGAATCTCCTTTGAGACGCTTGTAGATCGCCATGTCCGAGTTGCTGCGCACGTGGGTCCACTGTTTCGCGTCGATCTTGCCACGGAAGCTCGTGTACTCTTGCACTGCGCGATAGAGCAGTCTCCCCACAACGCGGTCGTAGTGCGCCTGCTCCTCGGCAGTCAATTGAATCTCTGGGACGCGCTTGATGGAGGCCACTGGCGGTAGTGAAGAGCGGGTCGCGCGTCGCAGATGCGCCTGCAGCGTGTGTACGTACGTGGCCGCAGTCGCCGCGACCGACGTCGACTCGTGGACTGCGGACGTGGACGAAGAGGAAATCTCGGAGCCGTCAGTCATCCTCGCGCCTCTGTCCATGGGCGAGATTTCGGTAACACTCACTGTGTTTGGGAAATGAATATTTATTTGGATTGAGAAGTGAAAGTGAGGCACCAGGGTGGGTGGGTTTTTTGCACCCAATATCCCAACACTCGGTACTAAGTACACCGTCACCCTATTTTACGTATTTCACCGGATATAAGCACCGCAACGATTAGAAGCGTGGTACCGGTACTACCGGAAAGAACCCGTACGAACCGGTGTATCGTTACAAATTCCTTTACTATTTCAGATTGTACCGGTAGATATCGATATACCGGTAGTCTTCCAATTTTGAGGGATTCTATTAAATAGAAACTCGGGCACAATTCGGTGAAATACGTTAGGTGTACTTAACCGCTACATGGTTCTCACTATATCGTATGGCGAACTATTTATTTTCTATTAACTGTAAGTACTTTCCGGCTACTGGGTACATTTATATATACTATATAAATGTATCTATATTAAAGAGTGGGAGATATTTGGCAAGGATTGTATTCGTTCGCCAGTAAATTGTTTTGTGAACTATAGACAGTGCCAATGAACTGATCATCCAGTGTGTTTACTTCCGTTTAATACGCACTGACAAACAATGCTATTATTCAAAGCTACTCCGATGATGGCCGGCGCGCACGCGCTGCCGCGATCCAAGTAGATATGAGGAACGCGAGCGTTGAGGACATTGTTGTTGAATAATTGCCACGCCTGCACGTCAATTGCAATCGTTATGAAGGCACTTCGTTGCCGCGCAGTTTAAGAGCTGCCATCGTCACAGCGCTAGACTGGAGAAGTGTGTCAAAAGTCTTGCCAAACGAAGATGCCAAAGTATACTGCTGTTATTCTGATTAGAGAAGGCGTGGCAGATCACTCTACGACCTGGCTTCTTTGTACACATTAAGTTGGCGGTTGCAGTTGGCATGAATGAATTCCTGTGCCTTTGGATACGGGCAGGGTGTACTTGCAGACACGTCTCCATTCTCTCGTGTGCACGCGCACGCGCACGCGCGCACAGGGTAATCGCGCTCGCTATGGCGTTCCATTACATGTGGTGTGTTAAAGTAAGTTAAAGTTTCTGTTGGTAAAGCTGTAGCGTACAGTGTGTACGGTACACAATGTGCATTTGTTTTCTCGATTCGCTCCATATATTATTCGAAATTGCAGCTACAAAAGTGAACTTATTAGTTTCTTAGGTTCGCACTGCTTTTTTTACCACACATTTTCACATTACAAAGTGCAAAAGCAAGTTTCAAGGTGCTATTCATTAAACCTAGTATCGGTTAAAATGTGGGAAAGCCGTTTCACAGTAAACCGGTTGGTGACAGAGATTTTATATATAACCGACAAGAGCCTCCTGACAGAATCAGCACGTAGAAAAAAAGATGCACTGGAATCCTTTGCTTCTCCTTCTCTTAGCTCTAGAAAGAGCAGTTCACGTCCTAAAGGCGATCTCTTGGTTTCCTTCACACCACTATGGGACGTGCGTTCATCATGAGCTCACCCTTGATCGGGTGGGTCAGCGACAAGTCGTACGTGATCTCCTGACCGGGAGTGAGCTCCAAGTGGAACTTGCTCAGCACCATCGAAACCACGATCTTCATCTCGATCATCGCGAGGTTCATGCCCAGGCACATGCGTGGCCCTGCGTGGAAAGCAGGGAACTTGTACGCCGAGACCTGGATAATCTTGCCGCTCTCCGTGCAGATCCACCGCTCTGGCTTAAACTCCTTTGCGTCTTGGCCCCAGACATGGGTCATGCGACCGAGCAGGTACGACGAAAGCGATATACTCTCACCTTTCCGGACAAAAGTGCCGTCACACAACGTGACATCCCGGTTCGCGTACTTGCTGTTCCGCGGCACCGACGGGTGGAGACGTAACGTTTCGCGGAGAGCTGCTTCCAGGTACACGAGTTCACCAGTCTGCTCCATCGATGGGGTCGTCACCTTGCTATGGTAGAGCTCTGGGAGTTTCCTGGCTAACTCATCGCGGATCTTCTTCTCGACGGGAGGGTTTTGGCTCAGCATGTAGAAGAACCAGCTGAGCGCTTGTGCCGTGGTGTCTCTTCCTGCGATCAGGAAGTTGACCACGATGTCACGCAGGAGCGCGGGGTCGAACGTACCATCTTGGGTTGATCCATCAGCGTTACCAGCACTCACGTTGTCGAGGAAGAGCGAAACGATGTTCTTCTTGCCATACTGGGACTGTGAACCTCGATTCTCGAGCGCTCGCGCGATGATCCCAAACACAGTGTCGTTGATTGCTCGGATGTGCTGCTTCATCTCTCCCTCAACGCCGACTCCAAGAGCGCGTTGGGCCTTCCAGAACCACCACGGTCGCATGAATCGCAGTATCAGAATGCGCTGGGCGCCGTCAAAAGAAGCCTGGAACGGGTGCTCCTCGGTCGAGGCAAGCGACCCAAGCTCGACCCCGAACCCGATTTCCGCGAACGTCTCCATCGTGAAGCGGTTCAGGATCTTGAACACGTCGATCGGCTGAGCGGACGTTGTCAAGCGACCAAAGATGTCCGTGAGCACCAGCGCGTGCTTCTGAATGCTCTCGGTCATCGACTCGCGTAGCGATCGCAGCGAGAAGAGGTTGCTCGCGGTTTTGCGCTGGTGGACCCACTGCACGCCGTCGACGCCAAAGATCCCGTCGCCGAGCAGGTCGCGGAAAATGTCGTTCACGCGTGGTCCTTTGTCGAACACCTCGAAGTTGGTCTTGAGCACGTCTTCGAATAGCTCGGGGGTGGTGATCGTCAGCGTGTCTGGATTGCCGACGATGCGCGTCCAGAAAGCCTTGCCTTCATAGAGCTCGCACTGCTCGACCATCCAGTCGAGCCAGCAGTGACCGAGTGTCGCAGCTTGGAGCGTGTTGTAGAAGAACGGGAGCGTTCCCTTGGGGCGAAGGCGATGGTGGGAGTTCTTAGGACGCGTAAGCCGCTCGAACGTCCACTGGCCAGTGAGAGCTGCGCCGAGGACCAGCAGGAGACCGACGCCTGCTTGCTGCCAGAAGCTGTGAAACTCAAGAAGAGACCACATGGCGTTGAGTTGGGGACCTGGGTCGCGGGTGGAAAACGGCTGCAGCGCTGCAAATTGCTGAATGAGCTCTGGTGCTCGTGTGCTGCTGGCGTTCTATGGGCGACTACTCTACGTGTCTCCCAGCCCTGAAGCAGGTTGGCTGGATTGGAGAGAGTGAGAGAGAGAGGGTGGTCTAGGCTCCATCCAATCGTTTGAGGAATGGCAATCTAGGCAATGGCAATCCTCTAATTGCGTAAGATTGTGGCAACGCTCAATTCTCATTTTAATCAGTATATTTGTTTATCAATTAAAGCTTGACTGTATATGAAAAGGGTTTATTACTATTTAGTAGGTAAAGTACGCGCTTACGTTGAAGTTGAAGCCATTCTTCGATATGAACATTCGGTCGCACAATCTCACACCAGGATTGTGGGGCATAGCTTTTTTGTTTTGTTTTGTTTTGTTTTAATGGCTCTGACTCGCATCTGTTCAACAACTGATATAGCTGACTCTAGTAATAGTGCAGCGCTCCAGTAGCATAGCGCCAGAGGTTGGCAGGGCAGTAGCGGCGCAGACCCAAAGCATCTCGTCAATGAATTGGAGGAATTTCGCGACGCAAGTAAGAAAGAGTGGTTGCAAAATCAACGGCAACCCTCCTTCGAAGAGGTTTCCGGTTCCTAATGCGGTGGAATAAGTTCTGACAGTACAACCTGATGCCATGTATCGTTTTGTTTTTAACTGCGCAGTACTGAAGTAAATCGTAGTGAGCGTCGAAGTGACTGACATTCTCTCAACACGTTGGGGGCATTTCGAGCCAAGTGTGTACGGGCTCCCATGGGCTTCAGAGCGAGGTTTACCTGCGTGTTAGTGCTTCTTCTTCGCTGCTTTCATTTGCTGGTTCATTCACTTGCGTCCATTCATCGAGTTCGCGATGCTTCTGATGAAAAATCAAAGCCCACCTAAAGTATTCAGATCTTCCTGCCACACATAATAATAATACTTCC
The DNA here is from genome assembly GCA_023333705.1 of Globisporangium viniferum. NCBI lineage: Eukaryota > Oomycota > Peronosporomycetes > Pythiales > Pythiaceae > Globisporangium > Globisporangium viniferum. The sequence continues at coordinate 28,057 of JAASFI010000160.1, forward strand.
GTAATACTTTCCGCTTGACACCTCGCTTGTCGTTTGTCTGAAGCTCCAATAATCCTTTCCAACTTGATAATATGTCCCACTTTTAGTCTCTAAACTGGTTGACGCATTTGTAACTGAACCTATCGCTCTCACCATCCACCGCCTTTCCTCCCCAAATGCAATCCTCTCTCTCTTTCTCATTCTCTCACTCATCTCTCTCATGGCAATTGGTCATTCACAGTCTCAATTCCCAGCCAGCGGCGCACCATGAGCTCTGTGCCACCGTCCTCTTCCTCGGTCTCGGAGTCGACGTCCGTGGAGGCCACGGCAGCAGCGCCGCGCGTCTCGGTCCTCGCTGCCGCCCCTCACGTCCATCAAGCGCTATCCAAAGATTAAACTGACTACTGACGAGCAGGCGCATTACGACCGCGTCGTGGGGCGACAGCTCTATCACGCAGTACAGGAGTACGCCAACTACGGTGGCAGTAGTGGCAGTACCAAGAGCATCGACCGCAGCGTCTGTACCCCAGTGCGCAAGGACTCGGACATGACCATCTACCGCAACCTCAAGGGCACGGGCGACCCGCGCGTGTCGCTCCTGCTCGGCCTCGGCAGGATCGAAGGATCCCTCGAAGACGTCATGGACGGACTCCACAGCGCAGCATCGGTGGAGCTCTGCACGACTATGAGAGTCCTGACTTCCAGGTTCATCGATGGCGCTGTACTCCACATGAGCGAGAGGCGCACACCGGAGGATCCATTCAGCTCTGCATGCATCAAGTGGTTCGCCATGAAGACCCCAGGTGGCGCGCTCGTGAGCGATCGGGACCTCCTGGTCTACGAGCGACAGGGCATGACCTTCGACGCCGAGGGCAACGAGGTTGCGTACCACCTCATGCAGTCTGTGGACCGCCCCGAATGGCCTGCGAATACGTTCAAGAACCTCGTGCGCTCTCACATCTCACTCTGCTATCTCTACACACGCAGCAAGAGCAAGGTGAAGGCGTTTTACTGGGGCGAGTACTACGGAAGTGGCGGTACCCCACAGCTCATTCTGAACTACTCTGCCGCGGGTCAGTGGATCGGAATCAAGTACACGATCAAAGTCGCAGAGGCGAAGAAGCTCTCGCAACTGAGACAAGCGGCGACCTCCCGAGCCAGCGACAGCTCAATCGCGATCTCGGACACGTACGTTGGTGGCGCATGATCACTCGACTCGGCTAACGTTGCTCAACTACTAACGCTACATCGGATGTGTTGATGCTGGGCTTGATTCAGAGACAACTGCTGCCTCTGTCAAGAGCACCGAAGCTTCTTTAGCGTGCAGTAACTCTGCAGTGGCTGCCACCAGATAACTACAGTACTTCGAAACATTACATGCAGCCTCCCACTTTCTTGGGTTTCTGGCAGATAGCCAAAGCAATGGTGATATGCAGGCAGCGGCTCATGATTGCAACCCCTCTGCGTGAGTGAAGAATGTGTGCAGATCCTGCTCGGAGGACAAGAAGCTCTATGAATTAGATGCGAAAGGCCGCCCCGTCAGAGACCGATTCTGCAAGAAGTGCCTCACACAAGTCGCGAAACAACGCGGTTCCAAGATCAGCTGGGACGGAATGGAGGCAAGAGAACGTGAACAACCGCCTGCATATTTCGATTTGGCATTCCACAGTACGGCCACTGGGAGGTCAATGCTCGAGTCGATGACCAGACTGGCGTCTCTGCTCTCGAACGGAAGTGGACTCGACACCACATACATGGATGAATCGCTGGAGCTACTGGACCAGGAGAGCAGTGGACTCGAGGACGCGGATTGGACGAACTATGAGAAGCGGAAACAGTCGCATGCTGAGCGTCTGAGCAGCAACTCCTCGTCTTCGTACACAAGGGAACAGTTTCTGTCAGAGCTCTTTGATGAAATGAAAAGAGAGAGCTAGAGCATTTAAACTGTAAGGGGGATCTGAGTCGCCATCACACTTTACCGTAGAGTAGTACTAGCAAGTGCTAGGGTCGATGCCACACTTTCGTACGTGCGTTGTGTTGAATGAATGGTCGCAGGAACACCGTGATAGCGCTTTCGAGGTGCTGAATTTGTTTCCCTCTATGTTGATAGGTATCGAGCTTCAACTTGCCGCTTTCGAAGGTTGGCTTCAAGCTGTAGTGAAACAAAGTGAGGTGTTGCGTTGCAGCATTCCCAGTATACCATCCCAAACCAACATTTCAAATCTACGAAGTAACATATTATTTCTGTTTCAAGCCTAAAATTGGCCAATTTTTGGTGGATACGCGTTATGCTAAAAATGAACCAAGACGTTCGTCATTAGGGACTTTTTTCCTAATATTATAATAGTATTCCACATTTGACCCTTTTGTCACCATTTCAACCAATAGAATCATTTAGCGTCATTAGCCAATCAGATGCGTTTTTAGCAGCCAATGACTGTAGTAGCTTCAACCAGCTCTGTGCATTTACGCTCTCAAAGGAGCAAGCACCTCAGTGCGTCTGGCGTCGACTAAGCGCATGCTGGCCACCAATTCATGTCAGACAGCCACTCTTCACTGTATTATAATAGTTACAGTAGAACCTCCCTATGTGCATGGCACCGGGAGAGCGGGCTTTCCATGCATATAGTGTTTGTGCATGCATGGAGGTTTTTCTGTAAATTATCGAGTACATAACATATAGTATTAAATGCTGATATAGCAAAGGCCGATACAATAAAAATGTAGAAATTCAACCATATAATTTTAATTGAGAAATACAATTAATTATCTAAATGATAGACGATTGTCGGGAGGTGTGACCGGCTGGTCGAAGAACTTGGTCACAACCTCCTTTATCAATTCACCAGTCAATCGACTGTGGTTCTGCACTTTCACGCGATCGTTCACAAGCTCGGGCACTCCAGCTTTGGTTGCTTCATACGTCTAATTATACTCTCTGGGCGTCTCCATCTGGTGAGTCTATTAAACACCTGATGGATGGAGCATCTCAAAGCCTTCTATTCGCCGGAAATGATTGGTAATTTTGTCTTGTCACGGCCGTTGGTGTGGTACCACTCAACCACAGCGGGTCGGCCTTTGCAATCGGCAGTCTTCTGCTGAGAGAGGGATTCCCAAGTTGTAGCTATCCTATCCATAGTTTCAATCGAGCATGGGGGATGGTTTTGTAGTCGTATCCATATTTGAGCCGTTTGATTGGGTTGCTTGTGTCCTTAACAGCTTGCATTGATACTTTGGGCACATTAGACTTAGATTTTATATGATCATGTTTGCAAACAAGCGATTCTCGAAATGCATTTTTTGACCAAAATTGACATGCAAGTGCTTATTGAGAGGTTTTGCATGGCCTCCTTACGAGGAATTCATAGCATCGGGATTTTTCAGGGTGGAGTAGAAGTACTCAACTACTAATGTGTAAATCCTCTGTAGCACTTAAAACAGTACTACGAGCCAACAACCACGTAGCACTACTTTACAAGAGTACTTCAAAATGCTCTTTTGAGTACTCTTATTTCACGTCACAGCTTCACTTACTGTAGGCTACACATACGCATTACCGTCACGCCAATTTTGCTCTGTACTTCAAACTCTTCTAATAAAATGTCAGGAGTCCCAACATTTTATTAGAAGAAAAGTTGGGAGACGACAAAATCCATGCACCAAGCATTTATGCATGCATGGACGATGCAAACATGGAGGTCCTACTGTAACTCAGTTTGATCGAATATGAGCTCCCCAAACCACCCAGTCATTTTCACATAGTTCTTCTGGCTTGCTTAGTTTAGCTGGCTGCAGATGCCTTCACCGCCACCTCTTTTCATGCCGGGGGTAGAGTCGGTCACGTCCATCAAGCGGTTCCCAAATATCCAACTCACTGCAGACGGGCAGGTGCATTACGACCGTGTGGTGGGGCGACTGCTGTATCGCGCAGTGCAGGAGGACGCCAACTACGGTGGCAATGCCTCGAGCCCTGCGGCGCTCAATCTCCTTCGACAAATACAAACCTCTCTGTTCACGAACCTAACACACAGCACCAACACCTTCGATCTATGCCATCAAGGATGGAATCAATCCCCACCACCCCCACCACTGGTCGCTCAGTCGCTCACCATAATGGCAGTAGTGACAAAGTCAAACAGAACGGTGGATTCTTGAATCGCACTTTTTTTCTTTAGTCTGCATACAAGTCCGCGAGAAACGTTTCCTTGTTGTACGTGGTGTTGCTCAGCGTCTCGATGTGGGACTGTCTCCGTCGCTCGTAGCTTTCCCAGTCCGAGTCTTCGAGTCCGCTGCTCTCCTGGTTGACGCCCTGCAGGATCCCATCCAAGTACGACGTGTCGATCGCGCTGCCAGTCGTGAGCAGCGTCGACATGCGCGAGGCCGCGTCAGCGTCCATGTCGGGTCTCGGATTCGAAAGATGGAACGCGAAATTGAAGAACGCTGGCGGTTGACGCGCCACGTCCACACCGTTCCAGATGATCCTGGAGCCGCGCTGCTTGGCGACGTCCGCGAGGCACTTCTTGCAGAACCGGTCGCTCAGCGGCCGACCGCTTCGGTCTAATCGAAAGAGCTTCTTCACTTCCGAGCAGGACCTGCACACGTTCTATAGCGACATAGTAAAGATTTTAGCACTGCTAGACACAGTTACATAGAAACAAATTTTTCATGGCATGGGGATTTCGTACCTGCTGACAGCCTCCACAGAGTTGCTGGGAGCTAAACATACTTCGGTGGCCTTCGCAGATGTGGCACGTATTTCTACAACAACCACCAGATATGTGTCAGACTCCATCAACACGTACCAGCAAGATTTGAGTACGAAGACGTACATGTCGGAGATCGTGATGGACGTCTGGCTGGTTCTCGAGCTCGCACTCTCTCTCAATTGGCTGAGCTTGCGCGCCTCCGAGCATTTCACGGCGTTCACGACCGAGAGCCACTTGCCGGCGACCGCATAGTCGGAGATCATCTGCGGGAACCGTCCGCTGTCGTAGAACTCGCCCCAGAAGAAGCTCTCGACCCGGTTGCCCTTGCGCTTGTACAGGTAGCAGATCGACGAGTGCGAGCGAATGAGGTTCTTGAGCGCGTTCGCGGGCCACTCGGGCCGGTCGAGCGACTGCATCAAGTGATAGGCGACCTCGTTGCCCTGCGCGTCGAACGTGACCCCCTGGCGCTCGTAGTACAGCAAGTCGCGGTCGTACGAGACCGCGCCGCCCGGGGTCTTGGACGCGAACCACTTGACGCCGGCAAAGTCGAACGGCCGCTCGGCCGTGCGCTTCTCACTGATGTTTAGTATCGTGCCGACGATGAACTTGGACTTGAGGAACGTCATGACGCTGCGCAGCTCCTCGGTGGTGTCGCTGTAGACGCCGTCCATGACGTCTTCAAGAGACCCGTCGATCTTGCCAATGCCGAGCATGAGCGACACACGCGGGTTGCTCGGCAGCTTGAGGCTCTTGTAGATCGCCATGTTGTTGTTGCTGCGCACGAGCGCCCACGCATTGCGGTCGATTGTATTCGTCCCGTCCTGGCTGGTACTCGCATTGTAACTCGTGTACTCCTGCACGGCACGGTAGAGCAGTCGGCCCACCACGCGGTCGTAGTGCGCCTGCTCCTCGTGCGTCAGTGCGATGGTCGGGAACTGCTTGATGGACGTGGCGAGAGGCTGCGAGCGAGCGCGGCGCAGGTGCAGGTGGGCGTACGCGGCTGCTGTCGCCTCCACGGACATGGGCTCGGAGGCGATGGACGAGGCCCTGGTAGAGCTCATTATGAGAGAGCGATGGAGTTTGGAGCGTGAAGTTGATGGATCTACTAGGGGCAAATGACGAAATGCTGTGTGTGGTTGTTAATTAAAATATGGTTTGGAGGGACACACACGCGCCTGTCGGATTGAAAGATTGAATGAATGACTGGGTCAAACCAGACGTGACGGGTACAGTTTGTGGGACTCACTTAAATCAGTTGATTTGAAAACTTTTTACTTAATTAGTAATTAAAGGAGAAATGTTCTCAAATCAACTGATTTAAGTGAGTCAAACTGTAGGTATCTTTGCTCGTTCTGATTTGGGCTGGTTTCTAAAAAAATTCAGCGAGAGGAGGCCAATCCGTAAATAATACTATTTACGTAATGCTAAATGGCATGATCAACTGCACTTGTTAGCTTTCGACCGAACACGGCGTCTGCATGACAGAGTTGCTGTTGGTTGAGTTTGCAGGGGGGGGGGAGGGGGGTCCACCTGCGATGCGAGCATTTGGTGCAGTTCACATGTATAATGCTGAGGCTCGGCATTGATGACTGCACTTGGAGGCTTTGGCGGTCATCAATGTCGTTAAGGCATTAATTTGGTTATATTCGCATGACAAATACTGTCTTTAATCCCAGCTGGGTTGTTTGTTTATTGATCACTTCAACACGCAAAAACCACTGGCACTCCCAGCTGACTCTTTCTCTTTTTTATGGAAAGTCTATTTACGGATTGTGCAAGATTGCGTGTCTGTACCATACAGAAAAACACAGAAAACAAAAAATGATTTGATCATTTTTTGCGGAAGATACGTTTCGAAATGACTTTTGCTACCGCACGATAGCTCAGCTTGCCAGAGGAGAACTTCAGCAGGTTGCGCTACAGCATGGCGACCGTGACCGAGTGAACGACCCGAGTGAGCAGCAGCCGTTCTTCCACGCAAACGAGTTTCGCCTGGGTCGCTCTTTCGGATCGTGTTGTGTATTTTCTCTTGGAACAATAATCGTGTACGCTGCAGCTCAAGTCAAGAGCGATCTTGAGGAGCCAACGGTCAATTCTCTTCGTCGTTTCATCGTTCGTAAAACTTTGTTGACGCTCACCAATGGGTACAGACAGTATATCTTGGTAATTCGGAGTTCGGAGCGCTGTGCAGAATTGCAGAATTCACTTTGACGAGCGTGACACTTGTGACTTGCTTGAGACTGTTTATACCTGTACAGGTACAAGTACGGTGTACAGTCTTTTTGATTGCAGGCCTATCATACTCTTTAAGTCACTCTCTGACTTGGAGCCCTCGCGACGGCACGAACGAGAGTAGCACTCCAAGTTTATGATGAAACATCACAAAATAACAGGGGCCAAAACGTCGAAGTATGCAGTCTGGCTTTCTGGAGACCTCGTCCCTTTCACAACGGATCCTTTGGCTTCCACTTGCACATGAATGAGGTGTTTTAGTTAAAGTTGGTTTGAGTTGGTGAGAGGCTATTGAGTCTTCTAACTCGCCATGGTTCAGTGCTTGCCATATTCGTAGTATGACACTTATCATGGCAACCTTATACACTATGAGGAAGCTAAGAAGGGAAGTTTTTGTATGATTCGCATACGTACATGCTCTGTCCGTGCTCTGGGGGTGTACTCCGACATTCGACTTCGCCCTTTTAGAGTCAAAGTGAGCTGGCGATTGCGCTGAAGATCCACTTTAACCTCCAATAGCTCTCTTCGTCATACAGTTTTTGTCCCTTAGAAACAGCTCAGTATTAGATACAGCATCACCCTCAACGAGGCACTTTACTGGTAATACGAGGCTTTACGTTTGGCCCCTCGCGATATTTTCACATTATACATCAGGACATATTCGTCGCAGAAGCAAAGCTCAACCAGACTTGAGTGCGCTGTTGTTCTCTTAGGTTACTTCGGGGTGACGATCTGTTGGGTAAAGTGGCACATACATATACTAGGTGGATACCAAAGTTGGCATATTTTTCACACCTCTGGGGCGAACTCGATACGAATACTCCCTAACAGTTAGAGGGTTTCTTTCCGGTGCCAATCCTGTTTTCTCTAACTCCATCTCGCCGAAAAGATCCGACAAGAACTGCTCCTGCTCAGACGCTCGGCGTACGACCGTTTCCGCTTCTCGTAGTTCTCCCACTCGACGTTTTCGAGTCCGCTGCTTTCCTTGTCGAGCTGCTCCTGTGACTCGTCCATGTACAAAGTGTCGATCACACTACTGCCGTTCGTGACCAGCGACATGGTACTCGATATCGAGTCCAGCATCGACCTCCTCAAACTCGAAGTCTGGAACGCCAGGTCGAAGAACGCCGGCGGTTGCTCGGCGTTCCTGCCGTCCCAGCTGATCCTGGAACCGCGCTGCTTCGCGACTTGCACGAGGCACTTCACGCAGAATCGGTCTTTCACTGGTCGACCTCTTGCGTCCAATTCGAATATGTTCTTGTCTTCGGAGCAGGATCTGCACACGTTCTATGGATACACATACAGACACGTAAACGAAATAAAGCCCTTGCAAGCCATTACCAGATCCACTCATTGAGTTTCACACCAACGACTTCGGTACCTATTGACAGCCAGCGCAGAGCTGCTGGGTGCTGAGCAGGCTTCGCCGCTCGGAGCAAATATTGCAATGGTTTCTAGGAGCATATGGACACAAAATTGTCAGATTTACAAATCACACAACCACTCGTTCATCATTGCCATCCCTCCCAAGCACACACACACACACGTACATGTCATCGATCGTGATGGAGCAGTCGCTGGCTCGGGATCGCGTCGCCTGCCGCAGCTGGAAGAGCTTCTTCGCCTCCGAGACCTTGAGCGCGTTCTTGACCGCCAACCATTTCCCCGCTACCGTATAATTCAGAACCAGCTGCAGGGTGCTGCCGCTGCTGTAGAACTCGCCCCAGAAGAACGTCTTGACCTTGTTCTTGCTGCGCTTGTACAGGTAACAGATCGACACGTGGGAGCGCACGAGGTTCTTGAACGCGTTCGCGGGCCACTCGGGGCGATCCACCGATGCATCAAGTGGTACGCGACCTCGTTGCCCTCGGCGTCGAACGTCATCCCGTGACGCATATAGTAGAGCAGGTCTCGGTTACTCGACACCGATCCACCGGGGATCCGCATCGCGAATCAGTTGATCGCTGCGAGGTTGAACGGATCGTCCGGCGTGTGCTTCTCGCTCACGTGGAGCACCGCCCCCGCGATGAACCTGGACGTAAGCAGCCCTACCTCAGTGCTATAGTCCGCCGACGAGTCGCTGTAGAGTCCGTCCATGACGTCTTCAAGCGAGCCCTCGATCTTGCCGAGACCGAGCAGGAGCGACACGTGCGGGTTACTGGAGCCTTTGACGCTCTTGAAGACGTTAATGTCGCGGTCCTTACGCACCTGGGTCCAGAGACTGCGGTCGATCTTGCTGGCGGCATTCTCACCGCTGCCGCTATAGTTGGCGTACTCCTGTACTGCGCGATAGAGCAGTCGACCAACAACGCGGTCGTAATGCGCTTGCTCCTCGGACGTCAGTTTGATCTTTGGATAGCGCTTGATGGATGTGAGGGGCGGCAGCGAGGACCGAGACGCGCGGCGCTGCTGGTGCGCGGCTGCCGTGGCCTCCACGGACGTGGACTCGGAGACCGAGGACGACGGCGTGGACACCGGCGGCGGCAACGAGGAGCTCATTGTGTAATGTCTCTCTGAGAGAGAGAAATCGCAAGTGAGACGAAGAAAGAGAGCCTGACTGGTTCTGTGAGTCAACGGGTGTCGTGAATCCTGGTCCGTTGTGACGATGAGGAGACGCGGAGGATAGAGCGCGAATAATAGAGAGATTACCAGACCTGGGAACGTTGAATGCGGTGGGTTTTCTGCGCGGATCTGTATCCTGTGACTCAGACAGGTTCCCAGAGCCAACTACCAGTAAATATATTACAGTTTGTCATATATCATGTTCTATAGGTTATTTAGATCGTCTGTGTTGATATATAGTACTGTGCACCACCTGAGTCGATCATGTGCGTCAGATATTAGTTATGAGGGACCGCACAGCCAACACATCCAAAATCAGCAGCACACCAGCTGAGTATCCAAAATTCGGTGAAGCCCGCAATAGTACTGTGAGTGCTCACATAAGTACTATATCAGCACATCAGCTGAATAATCCAAAATTCGGTGGAACCACCTCGCGATACAGTACTGCGAACATTCGAACAAGTACGCAGCGCTATTTCAGATCACCTTGGCCACCTTTTAAGGTGACCATGTTCACCAATGACTCCTTCAGGCTCTCTATTGACTCAGGACTCAAGCGCGATCTCCCCAAAGAGGTCTACCAGGAACTGCTCTTTGCTGCACGAAGTACTGCTCAGGCGCTCGGCGTGGGACTGTCTCCGGCGCTCGTAGCTCTGCCAGTCCGAGTCCTCGAGCCCTCTGCTCTCCTTGTCGAGGCGCGCGAGCGCTTCGTCCATGTACTTGGTGTCGATCATGCTGCCGCTCGTGAGGAACGTGAGTCTGCTAGAACTGGAGGTCACGTCCGACTTGCTACCTCCACCGCCACCACCATTGCCAGGTGTACTCGAGCTTTGGAACGCCAGGTCAAAGTAGCTCGGCTGCTGCTGCTGCTCCACTGAACGAACTCCGCTCCAACTGATCCTGGACCCGCGCTGCTTGGCGACCTCGACAAGGCACTCCTTGCAGAACCGGTCTTTCAGCGGACACCCTGTCTTGTCTAACTGGAAGAGCTTCTTCTCCTCCGAGCAGGACCTGCACACGTTCTACAGGAGGGATACCAACAGACAGCCACAGGAGATGGTCAGATCAGAGAAGCCTCAGCAGTAAGCTCTCTGCGATTGATATACAGCAATACCTGCTGACAGCCGCCGCAGAGTTGTTGGCTACTGAACAGATTTCGACGGTCTTCGCACATGTGGCACAGGTTGCTAAGAGAGAATTAACAGCCAGAATCGTCAATCCTCCGTCAGTCACTCAATCAACCATGTTTTTCTCCCTTCTTCTTGTCGCTCCACGCACGTCAAAATCATTCCAGGTGGTCGACAGAGTTGCACTCCCACTTACATTTCCGAGATCGTGATGGAGCTGGTGCTCGACCGCGTGTTCGTGCTCTCTCGCAGCTGACTGAGCTTCTTCGCCTCGGAGCACTTGAGCGCGTTCTTGATCGACATGAGCTTGCCGGCGATTGCGTAATTGGCCACCAGCTGCGGGATGCTGCCGCTGCCGTAGAAGTCGCCCCAGCAGAATGTCTCCACCCAGTTGCCCCTGCGCTTGTGGAGATAGCAGACCGAGGAGTGCGAGCGGATGAGGTGCTTGAACGTGTTCGCGGGCCACTCGGGCCGGTCGATCGACTGGATCAGGTGGTACGCGATCTCGTTGCCCTCGGCGTCGAACGTCAGACCCTGGCGCTCGTAGTAGAGCAGATCGCGGTCGTTTGTCATCACGCCGCTGCCGGGCATCTTGGACGCGAACCATTTGATGCCGGCAAACGTGAACGGACGCTCCGGTGAGCGTGTCTCGCTCACGTGGAACACCTGGGCGGTGATGCATTTCGACTCGTGAAGCGTCGTGACCTTGCGCAGCTCGGAGCTCGTCTCGGCGTAGAGCCCGTCGAGCACGTCCTCGAGTTTCCCGTCGAGCTTGCCGACACCGAGAATGCGCGACACGAGCGGGTTGTCCGCCGGTCCTTTCTGTCCGCGGTAGATCGCCATGTTGTGGTTGCTGCGCACGGGCGTCCACGCGTTGCGGTCAACGACTCCATGAGCAGAATACCGCGAGTACTCCTGCACCGCGCGATAGAGCAGTCGCCCGACGACGCGGTCGTAGTGCGCCTGCTCCTCTGGCGTCAATCGGATCTCTGGGAACTGCTTGATGGACGCGATGGAGCTTAGTGACGCGCGTCCGTGTTGCTGCTGCTGCGAGTGTGTGTAGGCGGCGGCCGTGGCCGCGACAGACGTCGAGTCCGAGAGCGCGGAGGAGGACGAAGCAGACGACTCACTGCTCATTGGGGATTAGGAGTTGGTGTTGGGTCAGGTGTGGGTGAAGCGAGAATGAGATTCGGTCAAGGAGGCTTGTGCATGTAAGCGGAAGAAGCTGCCGAGTGTGTGGGTGGCAACGAATGAATGAATAGGACAGCCGTCTGCTGCTGTCGTTGGTCGTGGCGTTGTGACGTGGGGCTGAGGAGCGAAAGTTGTCCAAGAAGAAGAGCGCGACGACCATGCGAATGATATGGTGAGCCTCTGTCGTAAAGTATCCATTATTTGTGAGTCCACTGATAGACCATCACTCCGAGAAGTGATGAACATAGAAACTGATCCACCGAATGATAATTACCAGACACCAACTATTATCTTTGGTAGGTAATACTAGTATTGATATTTTGTGTTTATCCAAAATACCACTGCATTTATAGTTTACACAGGTATTTAAAAAACGTGGAAAAACGACCCCGCCGTGGAAACTCTGTCCAATAGAATCCTTTCAAATACAAGTGCTTTGCGTTTTCAATCAAACAGTATATCAATAAACGAGGTTTTGTAAGTCACAATACCTTCTATGTTCAATAATTCTGCTACTCAATCAAAGGAACAATAAGGCTAATCAATTGATTTCGATAGGGTTTCACTGCTACCCAATGAGCACTGGCTTTTGTTTACTTGTCCGTCACGCAACAAACCATCACGACACGCAAACTTGGTTGCGTATCATATCAATTGCGAAAAGTCCTCCATCCCATCTCCACGATTCTCATGCAGCACACCGCCTGCTCTTCTCTCTACCGGTACCAACCAACCTAAAATAATTCACGAATCTATTGGCCATTCACAACAACTGTACACCCGCCATCATCACTTGCTGCTCAGGGACAGGTCCGCCAGGAGCTGCTCCTTGGTGTACAACCGGTTGCTCAGGCGCTCGGCGTGGGACTTTCTCCGTCGGACCAGCTCCGTGTCCACACTGTCATCGCCGCCGACGAAGCTGTTGCTGGTGTAGCTGCTGCGGACGCTGAAGCTGCTGGTCACGCTCTCCATGTTGAGGTTCCGCCCCAGCGCGCTGTCGAAGTACGAGGACAGCGCGTCATCGGCGATGCTGTCTTCGGGGATCACGGTCGACGCGCCGGACTCGGTGAAGTGCGCGAACATGTGGTCGATGAACGCCGGCGGGAGCTCTGCGTCCACGCCGTCCCAGTAGATCCGCGAGCCGCGCTGCTCGGCCACTTTGGCGATGCATTTTCTGCAGAACTTGTCGGTCAGCGGCCGTCCGGAGTCGTCGAGCTCAAAGAGCTTCTTTTCTTCCGAGCAGCTCTTGCACACGTTCTACACAATAGAAAAGCAGATCCGGACAGTTCAGTTGGGCAACGGCCCATTGTGCTGTAGGTGGGGTGGGGTATACTTTCGATGGCTCCGTCCGTACCTGTAGACAGCCGGCGCAGGTTATCAAACTACTGCGTCGCTCTTCACATAGATGGCAGATATTGCTACATCATGACAATAGACACATATAATAATAAGAAGATCACACAAGTTAGCTTTCACATCCCCCATACATAATATGACCCTTCCAGCAAAGAATAACAGCAAACACGCACGCTTCGCACATGGTGACGGAGCCGTCGCTCACTCTCGCGACCGCGCTCTGCTTGAGCTGGCTGAGCTTCCGCGCTTCAGCGCACTTGACCGAGTTCACGACCGTGAGCCACTTGCCGGCGATGCCATAGTCCGATATCCGCTGCGGAAAGCTGCCGCTCGCGTAGAACTCGCCCAGAAAGAAACTCTCCACCATGTTGCCCGCGCGCTTGTACAAATAACAGATCGACGCGTGCGAGCGAATGACGTTCTTGAACGTGTTTGCGGGCCACTCGGGGCGGTCCACAGACTGTAGTAAATGGTAGGCGATCTCGTTCCCGTCGGCGTCGAGCGTCATGCCCTGGCGCTCGTAGGTGAGCAGGTCCCGGTCGTAGGACACGGGTCCGCCCGGTGTCTTGGCGGCGAACCACTTGAGACCGGCGAACGTGAACGGGTCGTCCGGCGTGCGCTTCTCGCTCACGTTCAGCACGGTACCGGCGATGACCTTGGACTTGAGGAACGCCTTGACGCACCGCAGATCGGTCGTGTTGTCTGCGTACAATCCGTCCATGACGTCCTCGAGCGAGCCATCGATCTTGCCCACGCCGAGCATGAGCGAGAGCAGCGGGTCCTCGGAGCGCTTCACGCTGCGGTAGATCGCCATGTTCTGGTTCTTGCGCACGGGCGACCAGAGCTCGCGGTTCACCTCGCCCCGGTAGCTCGCGTACTCCTGCACGGTGCGATAGAGCACGCGGCCCACGACACGGTCATAGTGCGCCTGCTCCTCTGCGGTCAGCTCGATGGTCGGGAAACTCTTGATCGACGTCGCGGACGGCAGCGACCGCGAGCGATGCAGGAGCGAGCGCGCATACGCGGCCGCTGTGGTCATGTGCGACGTCGACGACGACACGGACGACGCGGCTGACGAGGACGCTGCCGAGGACGACGCCGACGGAGATCTGTGATGGACGTGCATACTGGCAGTCTGGTAGCAGCTCTGCAAGCAGAGACGTCTGTCTGGCTGTGACGCTGAAGGACGGACGGGTGGAGCGCGAATGAACGCTTTCACACACCGAAGGGGCTTGTTCGCTTTATGTTGTGTTGACGCAGCAACAATCGACAATGAGCGAATGAGTGAGTGAGCGAGTGATTGGCCAAAGGTCCGCCGCTTGGCTCGGGAAGGAGGGAACAAAGCAAGTCAGTTGCTCTCGAGAGCGTGCGATTGACACACGATCCTGTGGGATCCGTAAATGAATCCGTATTCAAGCGACTGTTTCGCTTGGGTGTATCAAACAGGTGTGTAATGGTATACATGAAACGGTCGAGCAGTTGAAGGCAAAGGCTTTGTCACATACACTATTTGGCATGGGCTTTTGCATTCTGAACAAGCAGCAGCATGCGACTCCGACATCACGCTGAATTCGCTGCTCGCTTGTCGTCTGCACGAAGCAGCTTCTTCAGCACGAAAGAAACCAGACAGCTGGGTATTGTTTGATCCATCACCGCTTTACCGTATCGTATTTGGACAGTATTTACGGTCTCCAGTTTTCGGATGTGAATGATTACCATCACCCACCCAAGGGTACAACATTTCATAAATAAGCCAGTAATATACGATATGTCTCGTCTCTATCACGTTGGATCGGAAATATCATGTGAGTTCTTTTTAGATGTGATGACGCAGCATCGTCGTCGACTCGCACACACAAGTGGTGTGCCACAGCTCAAAATCAGCAAAAAGTCTTGACGGCCAGAGCTCTCGACGCTTCCAGTTATCGCCTCAACCCCCTTCCTTCTCCATGTAAATTGACGCAGTGTTTGTCTTGTGGTTGGCAATGGTACACTAACAGCTCCTTCAGGACGTCGATCTCCAGTGAGAAAACTTCGGTAGCTACACTCTGTTTTTTTGAGAACGTGGTGTGCCTTGATTCACTCGCTCGGCGCACGTGTCGCTGTCTCTGCTCTCCCAGAACATACTGACAGCCATTCTCCAATGTTGTTTCTCAAATATGTATCTCATTCCTTTGAACTTTCATATATTTCTTCCTCATTCATATCCTTTTTTCATTTCTTCGCAAACAGGTCGTCCATGAGCTGCTCCCGGGTGTACGAGTTGCTGCTGAGACGCGCCTCGTGCGACCGTCGTCTTCGGATGAGGTCGTCGCCTCCGTCGACACTGTAGTCTCCGTAGCTGCTGTACGAGTGGATGCTGCTGGTCGTGCTGTCCAAATTCAGATTGCGGCCCAAGGTGCTGTTCAGGTACGCCAGGTCCACACAGCTGTCCTCGGACAAAAAGGTCGAGACCGATTTGCTCTCTGCGAGCTGGAACATGTGGTCAAAGTAGGCCGGCGGCTGCTCCGCGCTCACGCCGTCCCAGTTGATCCGCGACCCGCGCTGCTTGGCCACGCGCACGAGACACTCCTTGCAAAAGCGGTCGGTCAGCGGCCTTCGCGCATTGTCGAGCTCAAAGAGCTTCTTCTCTTCCGAGCAGTTCTTGCACACGTTCTACAGACAGAACAAGATCCCTCACTCAGGTCAGCCTTACACTATCCTATCATAGAGTTGATACTGCGGCTGGAAAATTGGTGTTGTAGCTCATCCTCACTGTACCTGTTGGCAGCCTGTGCAGAGTGTCTGGACGCTGAATGCGCCGCGCCGCTCTTCGCAAACGTAGCAAATGTTGCTACGAGACACAACACGATAGATAGCCAAGGTAGGTTGGTTAGTCCCATGCACTCCCAAGTCCATCCTGCAGACCAACAAGCAGAGCAGCTACACTCACATATCGCTCAGCATGATGGAGCTCTCGCTCGTGCGGCTCGAGTTGACGCTCTCCTTGAGCTGCGAGAGCTTCTTCGCCTCGGACGCCTTGATCGAGTTCACGACCGTGAGCCACACGCGCGCGATGCCGTAGTCAGAGATGCGCTGCGGAAAGCTGCCGCTCGCGTAGAACTCGCCCAGGAAGAACGTCTCGACCCGGTTGCCTGTGCGCTTGTACAAATAGCAGACTGAGATGTGCGAGCGAATGACGCTTTTGAACGCATTTGCGGGCCACTCGGGACGGTCAATCGACTGTAGTAAATGGTAGGCGATCTCATTCCCGTCGACGTCGAACGTCATGCCCTGGCGCTCGTAGGTGAGTGTATCGCGGTCGTAGGACAGAGAACCCCCGGGGGTCTTCGCGGCGACCCACTTGATGCCTGCGAACGTGAACGGGTCGTCCGGCGTGCGCTTCTCGCTCACGTGGAGTACTCGGCCGGCGATCGCCCTGGACTTGAGGAACCCCTTCATGCACATGTACTCGTTCGTGGTCTCCGAGTACATGCCGTCCATGACGTCCTCGAGCGAGCCGTCGATCTTGCCCACGCCGATGAGCAGCGACACTCGTGGGTCACCCGTGCCTTTGACGCTCCGGTAGATGGACGTGCCGTTCTTGCTGCGCACGGGCGTCCAGAGCTCCTTGTTCACCTCACCGTGGTATTTCGAGTACTCCTGCACGGTGCGATAGAGCAGTCGCCCCACGACGCGGTCGTAATGCGCCTGCTCCTCTGTGGTCAGGTGGATCTTTGGGAACTGCTTGATGGACGCGACCGGCGGCAGCGACCGGCCCCGCTGTGCGCGCGTGTACGCGTCCGCTGCTGCTGTGTAGGACGTGGACGAGGACACGCCGGAGAACGAGGATACACCCGACGACGGCGGTCCCGAGGAGCGCGATGACGGTGGGCCCGAGGACCCGGAAGACGCCGACGAGAACGACCGCGAGCTGCTGCTGGTGCTGTTCATGGAGGGACGGATATCAGTTTGTCAAAGGTGGTCGGTCAGTCCGTCGTCGGTCTCTGATAGGGGAAATGGTTTTGTTTCGAGATGCCTCTCTGCAGCAACTCTGGTTGACTGGGTGGGGATTGGAGACTGTACAGGAGTGGGATCTGGATGGTGCAGTTGCCGCGATGGTGTGTGCGCACACGACGCCCAAAAAGGCAAGAAGAGAGTGCATCATTTCGAGTGAGGGTGGGAGAAAAGGAAGGACAGTGGAACAAAAGTGCGAGGATCCGTAAATACTGTAGCACGCTTCTGGACCGTACTCAACGCAGTACAGACGGGTGTTCTTTGTTGAAGACGTCCGAGTGTTATTGTTGCTTGTCGTGTGACGTGTTGGATCACGTCGGCCTTTTCAAATGCAAAGCAGCTTCAGTTTGAGTGGCCATCGCAGACGGAGCCTCAAGCGTCAAGATCAAGGGCCATTGCAAATCAGCAAACGCTGCGAACGACGAGCAAGAGTGTTCCTCTTCGCCTCACAAAGGCACCACCATCAATAATAACCAATCAGCCCCACCCAACTCCAAATGTAAACTATTTACGGCATCCACGGTCTCGTTGCGCCGTAATTTGCTATCCAGAAAAGGGTACACTATTTCATAAACAGTGCATGCGTCGCTCGCGCTCTCTCTGGCATCACCTGCCCATAATCATTCGGGATGATTTTTTGCTTTGTTGACCTAAATGGCAACTCAAGTTGTAATTGGAAAATGCATCTATTCGATTTATAAACAATGTGCTCTGACCTAAACCGCCACCTTCCTTCCCTCTATAGATTCACCTGGGTCTCCTTCCTTCCTTCTGCCCTCTCAGTCCGAGCCCAAGTCCGAGAGCAGCTGCTCCCGCGTGTACGAGCTGTTGCTCAGGCGCTCGGCGTACGAGCGCTTCCGCCTTTCAAAGCCCTCGTCCATGCCACTCCCACCGAATTCACTGCCGTGACCACCACCGTCGACGTACTCGTACTCGCCCGCAGCTGCGGCCGCGTCGTAGAGCCCGATCTTCTTGAGCGAGATGTCGAGGTACGCCACGTCCACGACGCTGCTGTCGTCCGAGAGCATGGTCTCGACAGTCGAGGAGACGTCCGAGTCCGTCGCGGACCTCGTTGTCTTCTTCGCGTTCTTCTTCGAGAGCTGGAAGACGTAGTCAAAGTAGGCCGGCGGCTGCTCGGCGTCCACGCCGTCCCAGCGGATCTTGGAGCCGCGCTGCTTGGCCACTTTCTCGAGACAGGGTTTGCAGAACCGGTCGGTCAATGGCTTGCCAGACTTGCGATCGAGCTCAAAGATCTTCTTCTCTTCCGAGCAGGACTTGCACACGTTCTATATAGGAGGAATACACACAAGATCGCCTGTGAGTGAATTATATATACTAGGAGGAGGAGCACGGGACCTCATCCAAGCCCATTGTTACCTGCTGGCAGCCGCCACAGAGCTGCTGGGTATTGAACACGCTCCGGCGATCGACACACAAATAGCAATTGTTGCTGCACACACACACACACAGAAGTGAACAAGCAATCACACACAACGATAAGCAACTAATCGAACAACTCCAAAGCATCTCACATCCAAGTTGCTAATGGATACTCACATGTCAGCTATGGTCATAGAGCTCGTGCTCGAGCGGATGCTCGCGGCCTGGCGCAGTTGCGAGAGCTTGCGCGCCTGCGCGCACTTGACGGTGTTCACGACCGAGAGCCACTTGCCGGCGATGCCGTAGTCCGAGATGCGCTGCGGGAAGCTACCGCTGCCGTAGAACTCGCCCCAGAAGAAGCTCTCGACCTTGTTGCCCTTGCGCTTGTACAGGTAGCACGTCGAGCAGTGCGCGCGGATGAGGCCTTTGAACGTGTTCGCGGGCCACTCGGGCCGGTCGACCGACTGCAACAGGTGGTACGCGATCTCGTTGCCCTCGGCGTCGAACGTCATGCCCTGACGCTCGTAGGTGAGCAAGTCCCGGTCGTACGAGACCGCGCCACCCGGGGTCTTGGCTGCGAACCACTTGATGCCGGCAAAGTTGAACGGGTCGTCCGGTGTGCGCCGCTCGCTCACCTGCATGATGGACCCGACGATGAACTTGGACTTGAGGAACGTCATGACATTGCGCAGCTCGGCCGTGTGGTCGCTGTACAGCCCGTCCATGACGTCTTCCAGCGAGCCGTTAATCTTGCCGATGCCGAGCATGAGCGTCACGCGCGGGTTGCCTGTGCCTTTGAGGTTGCGGAAGATCGCCATGTCGCGGTTGCGGCGCACGGGCGACCAGAGATTCCGGTCGATCACGCCGTTGAAGCCCGCGTACTCCTGTACCGCGCGATAGAGCACGCGACCCACGACGCGGTCGTAGTGCGCCTGCTCCTCGGCGCTCAGCGCGATAGTCGGGAAGCTCTTGATGGACGCGGCCGACTGCGTGTGGTGGTTGTACGAGTGCTGCGCGTGCGAGTACGCGGCGGCCGCGGTCTCCACGGACGTGGACGACGACATGGTCGACGACGCCACCGACGCAGCCGAGGAGCTCATCTGTCTTGCTGGTTGCTCGCTCACGCTATAGCGCGCGCGCTTCTATCGTATGCTCCAGTTTGAATTTGGTCCGACAGCCTGGTGACCAAAACAGCAAATGCACATGCGCCACATTGCGCGCTTGGCTCAACCCATTCATTCGAAAATCACCACCCAATTGCATTTGAGAACCGTAAATACGTGAATAGAGTGGTTTTCCATGGATTATGTGTGTGTGTTTGTTGTTCTGCAGTGTTTTTCGAATCTTTTTGCGACGGTCAAAGAAACAAACACACGAGACGAGGAGCATGCAAGGGGCAAATTCATGATGACGGTGGAGAAAGATTCGATCAGACGTGAGCTCACTGAAGACGATTGTTTATGCGTTCGTACGTTCGCATTGGTGGTGCTTGGTGTCGTTGGTGGAGGAAACACAGAACAAGTATTTTTGTGTCATCAAGGGTAGCCTCAGCCACAAAAGTGCTGCATGCTTATTTACGGTATTTATACCGAGATTAGAAACCAATGATCAGCGCATCGCTTAGGTCAATTGCGTGTGGGCCATAAACGAGACCGACAGCGATATAGTTTTTCACCTTTCTGTCTTTTCCCATCCGAATAGATGATCACTGACTAAGGACACATAACAATTTATGTATTTTATAGCAACACGCTTGTTCTTGAAAGGATTTTTTACGTGCAATATCAAACAATTTGAGAAATATTTCAATTAATACACTGTGAGGCACCTTTTCTCTTGTTTCTGCTATGTAGTAGCAACTACCTATGAAATAACTGGACGTTTTCTGCCTCAAGACCTTCACTTTTCTTCACATATCGCACAAGCAAAAAATGGGCACGCATGTATGGGTCACTCTGGACGCACACGCACATCGAGTGTCGACATGTCGGCAACGTCCCGCGTGCTAATTAGCAACTGGAGCGCTTGGCGCCTCTGGCGCAGTAGGTATCCCCGCTCTGCACCTCCAGCCACGCTGCCACTCATTCACAGTCGGTCGTCCTCGGAGAGGTCGCTCTCGTCGTCATCTTCGATAAAGCTCATGGACAGATCCAGCAGCAGATCGAACGAGTCGTTGAGCGTGTTGCAGTCGCTCTCGCAGGACTGGGTCGTGGATTCGACGTCCATTCTTGTCGTCATAGCAGCTGAGGAGGACGCTTCGTGGTGGTTGTTGGTTTTCTGCGACAGGGTGTCCTCTGGAAGTGGACGCATGAAGTTCGGGACGAGTGACGCTGCTGCGTGGATGCAGAGCACGCAAAACAACTCGGTTTGCGGCTTGGCTGTGCGGCGATTCATCTGGAACACACGGCGCTCGCGAGAACACGCCTTGCACATGGTCTGCAACAGTCAAGCACAGAGTATTCGTCAGCCACCCACTTGGATGTCCACAAGGCGTAGACACAGCCACTTCTATATCAGCTCTGGCTGTTCTGAGTGACTCACCTGAAGACACCCAGCGCATGGGACGTAGCTGCTGCTGAACAACGTGGGCTTCGCATTACAGAGATCGCAGTGAACACTGCACCATGTCACAGCAGCATCAAAAGATATAGAATTAGAATCCGGAGCACAATGTCACAACCAGGATAGTATCAATAACAGCACCGAAACGTAGCGCACCTGGACGAGATCTTCTTGGTGTGCGCGGACTGCATCAGTTGTGACAGCTTCTTTGCCTCGGCGCACCAAATGCTGTTGCTCACTGCAAGCCACTTGCCCGCCATCGTGAAGTCCGACACGTACTGCGTCACGTTGCCGCTCGCAATGAACTCGCCCCAGAAG